>JAYKAV010003221.1:2004114-2031914 GCA_035582835.1 Phoebastria nigripes | reverse complement strand
GGAAAGGAAGAGGAAAGGAAGAGGAAAGGAAGAGGAAAGGAAGAGGAAAGGAAGAGGAAAGGAAGAGGAAAGGAAGAGAAGAGTTGTTCTTTTGCAGAAACCTTTTTCTTAAAGGAGACTTAATCAAATGTCCCTTCACCCTGTCTACTCTGAAGAACTCCAAAACACACAAGAGAAATGAAGAAAATCCCACTTGAGAACTACTGACATCCTTATTATTAAACTTAGCTGTTATCCTGTTATATACTAAAAAAAAAAAAAAAAAAAACAAAAAAAAAACCACCACACAGAAAAAAAAGTTATTTTCAGCAGCAGTGTTGAGTACCTGATAAACTCAGCAAGAAAAGTAGTATTTTTAGAGGATGAATAATATGCTTAAGTATCCACGACCAAACCAAATAGACAGACACTATCATCAAACAAGCAGTTCTCCTAGCTCTGCCAATCAGCAAAGTCTCAAAAAGTTACAACCTAGGCATTTTGTATATAGTGATGGTTTTATTTCACCTCTGCAAAACTGCATCATAGAATCGTTTAGGTTGGAAAAGACCTTTCAGATCATTGAGTCCAACCGTTAACCTACCACTGCCAAGTCCACCACTAAACCATGTCCATAAGCACCACATCTACACATCTTTTAAATACCTCCAGGGATGGTGACTCAACCACTTCCCTGGGCAGCCTCTTCCAATGCTTGACAACCCTTTCGGTGAAGAAATTTTTCCTAATATCCAATCTAAACCTCCCCTGGCACAACTTGAGGCCATTTCCTCTCATCCTATTGCTTGTTACTTGGGAGAAGAGACCAACACCCACCTCGCTGCAACCTCCTTTCAGGTAGTTGTAGAGCACAATACAGATGAGCCTCCTTTTCTCCAGGCTAAATAACCCCAGTTCCCTCAGCCGCTCCTCATAAGACTTGTGCTCTAGACCCTTCACCAGCTTCGTTGCTCTTCTTTGAGCACATCAAAATTTTATTAAGGAGAAAGAATAAAGACAGATACTTCCCATATTCAAGTTATTAAGATGGATCAGATTCTATTAATTTATTAGCAAGAATGAGCAGGATCAGAGGACGGACCTAAGTGTTCCTTCTTTCACGTTAAAGTGCCACTTAAATGCGTGAAGGGAAAGCAAAGGAAAATCATAAGGAGCGTGCCTGCATCGTACAGAGGGCAGCGCTGGGAACCCGAAGCTGGACCAGAACCCAGCTGTTTCACAGTGCAATGCAGAGCTGTGCACATGGTGCTGCAGCTGTGCTTACTCATGACTATAGCTCCTAAGGGACACAGCTACAACATGCCGACACACACACGCCCTTACTGATGCCCACCCTGATCCCTCCACCCGAGATGGCTGCGTACCACTCCACGTGAACTCCTCTGTCTGCTCCCAGCAAGCGTGAGTTATTACCATTGCTCTCCATGGCATGATGCAGATGTGTCCCACATCCGCTGAAAATCATCTACTGCTCTACTTTCAGATTAGAGGTCTTGTTTAACAGGTGCTTTTGTTCCAAGGTTGACAAGCTGAACTAGCATCTCTCCCATACCAATTTCTGATTTGAGTACTGTCTTGGTTTTTGCAATCCCTGTTTGTATTGTGTCAGATTAAAATCTAAATCAATGACAAGGAACATTGACACTATAGACAGACAACTCTTTAAATAACTTGTGATCAAAGCATCAAGTAGCCTAATAAAACCCAGGTGGCTCTAGCTTATCATATGCCATACTCATTATTTCAAGTGGCCCATTTAATAGATTTCCAGGTGACAACAAAAGAAGGTTTGTTGCCAGTTCTTTCATTTCTGGCTCTGCTTAAGTATCTGGTGCCTTTTGATAAGAAGGTCTAATTTAAAAAAAAAAAAAAAAAAAAAGTTAAAAAATACTTATTTTAAGAGTCAGGCTTTTTGCCACAGTTGGCAAAACCACAGAAACCAATGTGGCTTTGTATTATTCACTATCTACATAAAGCTTAGCTATTTACAAAGGAGATATCAAATGACTCATGTTTGCCATAGTTTTCTGTGGGCCAACGTGTTTGTCCTGGAAAGTCAAAAAAAACTTAATGGCAACTTTAAGAGACTTAACCTGCAAGTTTCAATTAAAAACACAGTCAATATTTTTAACTACTTTTGAAAGTCTTTACCTTTAAAAGGAGTATAAACACTGACAGCAAGCAGACAAAAAAAGGATGCTTTGACATTTATTCTTCATTTTAACTTTGTGCTTTATGCAGCCGAATACATCAATTAATTTTTCACTTGAAACATCATAATAAGAAAAGTGGCTTGGAAGATTCAGTCAAACATCACAGAATGCAGCACTGTGAATAACAGGAACCCATTTTCAAATGTCATTTTAAAAAGTAAAACCAAGAGCTCAAATTTCTACATTTGAGGACAGAGGGACTTTTTGTTTTTAATTCTACACCATTGCATCAAAGTAGAATTCTACAAGGAACTCTGTCATCCCTCACCCTGTCATTCATTATTTCAAGTAGTGTCTCGCTTTCCCCCCACTCCAAGCACGTTTTAATTTCTGACCCACTATTTCAATACCTTTTCAAACAAAAGAGTGGATAAAGTTTTTGCATGGAAATCAAGTTTAGAAGTCTAAAATTTTTAAAATGCTATGGCATTCAGCCTTCCAAAATTCCATTTGCCTTTCAGTTATAACTGAAATTTCAGTTTCCAAATTAGCCAGGTAGAGATGCCAATATTCCACTGAAAGCCATTAAGACCTGGACACCTAAACTCCTGTGCCATTTCTAAAATGTTTGACTAAGTATGTGTTTGTACAATGTTTAGGACACCCAGAGCCAGCTGACGCCTCTGGGCATGAGCACAGTAAAGCATAAATCATGTTGCGCTTCCCAGCTTGAGAGCTACACAGCTTTCAGGATGGGAGCACTAACCTTGTTCCAATTTACATCTAAACACTTCTTACTCCCACTCTTCACTCCATCTCCTCAGCATTCCTCTCATCCTCAGCGCTTGCTGCCTATTGGAAACCATCACTACATGCCTCCAATTCTAGTTTCTGTAAGTTGATCAATCCCAAACCGATCCTCAACTGCCTTTTCATCTAGTCTTCCATCAGTAACACACCACTCAACGATTTTTGACACTGTACTATTCTAACAAGCACATGACCGAAAGATCAAAAAAACCCAAAAAAAACCCAAACCCAAAACCAAACACAAAACAAACCCCCCAAGGGTCCTCTTCCTTCCAAGGAGACATTTCATTCCTTTTTTTTTTTTTTTGTTTGTTTGTTTGTTTTGAAATTATTCTTCCTATTCCTGAGGAGAATTGCCATGTTTGGTCTAGTTCCGGAATACGTGGTGCTGCGACCTTGTCTTTCTTGTACATGATGAGAGCTACGTAACTAGAGAGCAACACATCAAGTCTAGAAAATCATCCTCAGTAGAATTAAAATAATAAAAAAAAAATCCTGCCCTTGTGGCTCTAGTTATTCCTTGTAGGACTCAGGAATATGTTTTTCAACTAGAAGAACCATTTGGCTCAGGGGACGAAGACCTTCAGGATTTCCTGAGTAACAAAGACCTCCATTTTTAAGGGTGCTTGCTGTTCCACTGTGTGAGAAAGGCTTTCAAGCCTCAGTGTGTACCAGGAGTGGCACCCAGTGTCCAAACTGCATCCTTACAACAGCGTCTTCAGTTCCCTTCTCAAACGGTCTTCCCTCATTCCTTTCTCCCAGGCTGCAGCTACAGAAAATCAGCAGCTCTATGCTTAAAAGTGTACTTTATGAAATGTACAGTTAAGTAAAGCAGTTTAGATAAAGCTTTTGCCAAACTGTTTTAATCAACAGTGCATAGATGAATCAAATTTTCAGCTATCTAATGTGGAGAACAACTATGAAGTCCGATAAAATTCTTCAATTAAGCCATAGAGCTACAGATTTAAACTCTGAATGAAATCAACATTTGCGTAGACTACGGTCTTTCAACTGTACTCAACAACTGACTTAACAGCCACAAGCTCATTTATTCCCGATCATTGGTATTGCTTTAATAGCCTAAACCAATTTTCCTAAACACGCTTTGTTAGAGCGGAACTAAAAATCACTTAAAGAATTAGAAAAAAGACTATTTTCGTGTTTTGCAGCTACGCGGGATTTTAAAGATCATCTATTGTGCTTGGCTAAGACAACTGAGTAAAAATGAGAGTAACAAATGTAGCAAATAAAGTCCTTTTGTTTCCTCCCAAAATTGATCAGAGGAATAAGACTTTGGTTTAAACAAGATTCAACACCTGGAATAAGCTATAAAGAAAGCTTCCCCCAACCTGCTGCAAAAGCTGCAATTCCTACTTTTTTTTTCTTTCACTATCACAAACAGTTCAGAGTTGCACAAACTGGATTAAGAAAAAACACTTAATGATTAGAACAATTATCTGAAAGCATTAAACAGCTAATACTCTATTGGTAGATAAGAACACAGTATGGAGCAATACAAACTGGAAAACAAAACAAAACAAAAACCCCACACACCCAAAAAAACGAACATGCTAGGGGAAGGAGAAAAAAAAAAAAATTTCTATTTCCATCTACATGTGGAAGTCAAACTGCAAATACCCCTTTCAGTAATTTTGCCAGACTTCAGCTGGTCAGTTTTCCTGTTTCACCAATATCAAAACCTAAAACCCACCATAACCTCTCTCCCCCCTCAAACAATGAAGCCTAGCGTTGCCCATCTTACTATCTGCCTCACATGTGCTTGTTTGAGGAACATTACATGCACCTCTTCAGCAGTCAAATGCCTTACAGCTAAGTGAAATTCTGAGTTCATGAGAACATAAAAGATTASATCTCAGTTATACTGCAAATATCTCTGAACCAGCTTTTCTTTCTAAACCAAAGGCACAAAACTGGCACTATGTAACAGTTTATCGAGAACTCTAAAATCCTGACGTTCAGTGTCTGTAGTGCCTCCCTAACCTACCCCTCTAATTTCTCTGTTGCATAAATGAACGCTATAAAAGCTCCAAGATGTATCACACAGATTAGGTTTTTATATATATAAAAATATATACACACACATGCATAAATATAAATACATATTTTTAAATACATAGTTTTAATATATATATTCACACACACGTATTGAATAGCATGTTCAAATCTTGTTGAATTATTTCCCCGTTAAGATTTATTTTGTTTCAACAATACTTCCACTTGCAAAAACATGCACACATTGCACAGCATATATATCTGTTAGGTGCCTAATATGGCCAGGGAAACCATTTTGATTATTCTGTGCCCACTTATGCATTGTCCTACAAAACAATAAGATAGAACAGCAAGAAACTAGCAATTAAGAGAGTCTGAATGCACATCGGGAATCACTAAAATCCACACTAGCCAAGTCAGGAACAATATGACTGATGAATAGGCCATATTATATTGGAATTGTTAGCAAGTGTTAAAAAATTATCCTTAGCAGATGTCCCTTATGACCTAAATATATCGCACAAAGAACATGCCTGTCTTGTTTTCTAAAAAAGTTTTAAGAAATCTTTCCATTTCTATAATTGACTAAAACTCCACAATGCTGCATGTTGGCTATAAATATGTGCATCGAGGATTTATCACACTAAACCTACCACACTAAACCTACAAAAATGTATTTTACTGAAGAGTAAACAATCTATTTTAATGTGTATTTTTCTACTGCATGAATTTACRCTGAACTGAAGCATGTAATCCAATAAAAGAAATCAAACTGTGTATTCAGCAACAGTGAAACAAAAGACAAGCTGCATACTACAGCAACTTCTCGACCAACACACCACAAAACAAAATATAGTAAATGTCTTGAAGTTAGATGGGTGAGAACAACCTTACCTGCAATAAATACATTTTGTAGATACAGTCGATAAGGAATTATATAAATTTAAGCTACTATACACTATTACATGTGCAGCTATGCACACCCAGCTCATTTTCAGTAGAGCTTTAAAGAAGTTTTTATTTCCTTAAATTTTGCTGTTATTAAGATTCTATACACTGGCTCACTACACTACAGCAAAATGCAAGATTTGCTCAGTTTGAGCTTTCTCAGTTTCTCCATATATTTTTGACTGCATCACTGGATTTAACAACATATATGAATTATAAATAAATAATGCTAAAATATTGATCTAAACTTAAACTCTACTAAGGATTTTTCTCTTTTCTATCAAAGACTAGTATTTGTCTACAAAATCTTTTAAGTTTAGTAATCTTTGTGAATCAATTTCTTATCCCTTCAACTCCACTGCTGCAGTAGGTTTCCTGTTAGCAAAATGGATTTCAAGTCTGTTCCTCAAGTATTCAATTCAATATTCAGTACTGAACCTTGGGCCAGTAATGTGTCTCTGTCTTTCTATCAATAAAATAAATATAAACACTATAAACAAAAAGGTGTGACTTGGGTTTAACGTGTTCTATACCTTGAGCGTGTAAAATTTTCTTCTAGAACAGAATAATGCTACATAATTTTTTCAGATTATGCAGTTCAGAAATCCATAAAACATTATGGAGCGAGAAACAAGAACCAAAAAGATTTTTCTTAATTTACTACTAGTTCTTATTTCAATCAGTTTCTATTATTTTTTACCCAGATGTATTGATTTGAATTGTTGTTCAATAGAACTATAGGCATTTTCTTCATTTTGGCTCTCAGAATAAAATATTAGCACGTGGGATTTGTTCATTTTGCCATGCTTTTCTTCAGCTCCCTCAAGTTTATTGCAGCGTTCTTCAGGGAAGGAAATGGCTAAATACTTGCATTAGCAAAAAAGGAAAGGAGGGGGAATGGAAAGAGGTAGTAAGAAGGTGTTAAAAGAACACTCTCTTCCTCTTGGTCCAGTCATACTGGGAGAAGTGTTACCAAAAGAACAAAGGAGCGTAGAGTCAAAATATCTGGCCAAAGCTACGGGGGAACACAGGGACCACAAGCAATCAGTCTCTTAAGAAAGGACATGCTACAGACCAAAACAAAACACACAAAAAGCACAGAGAGAGTGATCCAGGCAGTCCAGTGGAAATGTCCGTGTAGCACGTTGTCTAAGACAGAAGAGTCATAATCAAGGATGAAGAAGTAGAAAGTTTTTACCAGAACTGACAACACTGTCTTTACACGGTCTGGGTTTCCTTCTGGATGAAGCTTTACTTCTTCCAGACACAGAGGTAGCCTAAAGCTACTACTTTTCTAACTTTTAGGGACCCAAGAAGGCACCTACCTCAGATGGGTAAGATGAATACAGGATCTACCAGGATGTCTATTATATGTTCTAGCAATTGCCTGAAAAAACTCTGTTTCCTTAAAATACAAATGGTTATATCCAGACTTTTTTCCTGAATTGCAGTACAGCAAAATTCAAATGCTCAGTAAATGGTAGAGTACATCGGGGAAAAAAAAAGCCAGCAAGTTTCACCTTTGCCATATGTTCACAGCAATATCGTTTCATAAACTAATCTATAGTAGAACAGCTGAAAGAATTACTTGGGAGTCTCTGCTTTTGATAGGAACTAGCACATTAGATATTGTTTACTATAATATTTCCACAAGTTAATGATAAAATATAAACACAGGGTCGTTTGCATCTGTGTGATTTAAAGTGTGGAGGAATATAAAGTATTTTCACATTTCAGAGTTCTTGCATATTCCCAAAACTGAACAAATAATACATTAAATAAATTTGTAAAAAAAAAAAAAAAAACCAAACAATGTTTAGATTCTTTGTAACTCATCAGAAATTATTTTTAAAAACTTTTGAGTACTCAGGGTAAATAACCTGTACATTTCCTCTCCCCTAATAAACAGTAAGCATAAGGCTTAATGTTTTCAAGTCACTATCACAAACTATAATATAGGCATAAAATTCAGAGATTGATATCTGAAATCAAAGAATAGATATTAACATCTGAATATACTTTTATTATTTAATTAGTTATCTTCTTCTGTGCGCTTTAATGTCTTTAGTCAGAGTTGAGCTGATTATATTAGCAAGAAAAATCAAATTCAGAATAGCTAATTTGTAATATTTTACCTAAATTGCAGAAAAAAAAAAGAAATTGGACTTTAATATTGCTGATTACATAAAAATTAATGAGTTTCTGCAAGTGTTACAAAACTATATGAAATAACCATATAGCAAACTAAATGATCATATATCATGATTATAAGTAAAGAATACATTTAAGCTAGAACACAAACTATGAAGTAAAAATATCCTGGCTTCAAGTTCAAAATTTGCATATAGTGAAATGGTTGAATGCAAAACTGAGCTGGATACAGTCTTCCAGCTCGTTCTAATGCTGCTAAAAGATAGTTACATATAGCAAACCACCTATCGCTTAAAATAGATGCTTCTCTAACTTCATTTTTAGGATTACTAAATGATTATTCTTAAGCATAATTTTCAGTAAAGTTCAGCATGAAACTTTATTAGATATGTTAACAGCCATTGCAATCATGGATTATTTAAAAACAAACAAAAAAAACAAACAAAMAAAAAAACCCACCAAAAACCCAAAAAACAAACAAACAAAAACAAACAAACAAACAAAAACAAAAACAAAACAACAACAAAACCAAACTATGACTGAATTTTTCAGAATTTAGAAAACCACAATTTTTTTATGTTTAAAATTACTCAAGGAAAAATGCCATGAAATATGTTTTCTTAAAAAAAAAAAAAAAAAAAGAGATAAAAGATAGTACAGCATTTCTGTGTTTAAAAGCAAATTACACTAACTTCTTTTGCAGCAAAATCTTAATGGAACTGGATTTAAATAAAACTTTAATATGCTTGGTGCTTTAAAGAGCAAAATGATTTCTCTTTTTTGATTCAAAATTAGACGTTGAACAAAAGGATTTACCTACCACTTTAAAGCATTGCCTTTACAGTAAAAATCAACTTGAAAATCCAGAAATGCAATAAACAAAGCATTTCATGCAATACTGTCAGAAAAGGAATAGTTTATATGCAGTTTTTAAGTCTAGCAGTATAAACCTACTTAAATAAGCTGTCTAAGAAGATCTACCACAAGTGCTATCTCCTCTTTCTTAGTTACACATGGTAGAACTGGGAAGTGAAGAAGAGAACCTGCAAAACAAGAAAGCTCCTGTTCTGCTTTTAGGATACATATACCCACACAGAAGTATCTGAATCAAATTCTACCAATCTATATAGTTCCTTAGAACACGCAGCACATTTAGGCTGATTTAAGAAACGAAAAAACATTGAGTCAGTAGAGCTGTATTTAATTCAATGCACTTTGTAACATTTTCGGAATACGTTTGTATCAAAGATTATATGAACCTTATCAGATGAAAATAATTTTTATCCCTCTTCTGTCTGCAAGCCCCAGGTTTCCTGGCTCAGAAAGCAGCCCAGCCTGGAGGCTTGTGCGCTGGGTACGAGTGCCCTCTAATGGGGGCTCCACCAAGACCTCCTGCCGTCAACCCTGCTTTCCGTCCACAGCCTGATTTAAAAGAGCTTTAAAATTGAGATGAGGATACATGCACGTACTCTTCACATTCCTCTGTTGTATTTAAGATAATTAAAAGGACTTTTTCTTAGGACTTTATATTACAAAAACATACTTTGGGGTATGTTGCTGTATCTGATATAGACAAGTCCACGTATCCGCACATACAGGGCACTTTAGACTTTGCCGTGAAAAGTAGCCTTTTACCTGAATTTCTTCTTCTTTGCCCAATAAAGACAAAAACCTTCAGTAGCGATAAGTCTGCACTTAGGAAAACTTATGCAAAACATTTAACATGCTGCACGCTTGCTACTCCACTGAACCATTACAGTTATGTGAACAGTGTCAATATTAGTTTCCTTTTAGGAAACAAATCAAGAACTTGCACCAGTGACAGGTGAAGTACAAAATAACTCAGGTGTGACTCACAGCTTTATTAAAGAAAGTTGATTATGTGGTACATCTTATTATATGACAATTAAGCACACCCGATAACCAACCTCTCTGTCAATCGGTATATTCCAATATCGGTTCTGGCAACCCACAAAAAAACCCAAAACATGGAAGACCAGACAAGACTGTTTTGCGTGTTTAACAAGTGACCATTCACCCTCTATCATAATCATCTGAATTCCTTATATAAATTAATCCTTACCAAGTCTACGGACTATTTCATGAATTCTTTACACCCAAATGATAAAGAAAAAAATCCAACTTACAATTCAATATTCTTTTTACATAGAGCACAAAGTGAAACTTCATAAATGCACGCACAAACCTGACGGGCTTTTGCCAGCACTTAGTAACTGAAAAGTCAACATTTACATAGTATAGCTTTCTTCCTAAATTACTGTAGGAATTTATGAAAAACACGGTTGAGGAATTCGGATAAATGGACCACAACTGGAGCCAGAACCAAGGCTGTGACTTAGGAACTTTCGGGTCATCTGTTCTTGTCCTTAGAGAAATAAAACTTAAATTTCATATAACAGGATTTCTGCATTTCATACACATTCCATTTTCTTACAATAAAAGACAATACGCATGAACTTCTCTATTTTGCCAACTGTTATACCTAGAGAGAATAAACATAAACAAAAAAGCAGAAAAAAATTTGTCAGCTAAAATTGCGTCTGCCTGTTCAGAACACAGTTACAGCATGCTCGAGTTCTGTCCTGCAACACTGCAAGAGAAATAAAAGATATGCCTACAATGATAAAACTTTGAGTTATAATACTAGCAGATTTAAAATGGGAATGACTGGAATTTGTTTTCACAAGAAAAACTGACAAAATTTAGCCTTGACAGAAGTCTTTACAGAAAGGAGATGAATCAACACAGCTAGGGGGCTGTGATTTAATGACATCAGGACTTCTACAGCAATACTAGCAAAAGAAATCAACCTTCACATAGTCCATTTGGCCCCTATACATATATACGTACCGCCTGGGAGATTCTGGTTTGACCATACAGGGGTTTCAAGCACCTTACGTGTTCATACTACCTCTCCAGTTGTACTCACAAGGCTGTTTGTGAAGCTACACTATTAACTTAATAAAAGAAAAAAATTTAACTCTAGAAGACAGTAGCCTTTTTTTTATTAAGATGCTTTTTAAAAAGCCAAAACAGTCCACCAAACACCACCACACCTATGCACTGAGACACAGTATGCTGGAAAGCGTAAGAATTCACATGACTTCGGTCTTGAAGCYGCTGTAATGTCAAACCGGTGTAGAAGACCACAGGCTTCACTTCAAGAAATGCAACCTCAAGAACAAGTCCTCCAATAAAACAGGAAGGGCCTTAACACAGCCAACACTCACTTCATTCTCACTGCAGTAGGCAACAGTTCAAAAGCACACACTCAGTTCACTGCTTTATCTTAAATTAACTTTTCTAAGCATGTTCCTTTTAGCTGCCTGAAGCCTCTGCTTCTGCAAGGATCACGTATCGCAGGTCACTGTACTGGCAACACTGGAGGTAAGGCTCAGCAGTATGAACTGCTGCTACCCCTGGCCAATTAAAACCCTGCAAAAGTACTATATAGGAGCTACGACATGTTTCTCCATATGCAAACCGCATTCATTTGAGGCTAAATAGAAGCCACAAACAAAGAAAATGGTGAGTGTTTTTTGTGGAAATGTTGCACTATGTTATTTCTAGTTGTTACTGACTGATGATACAACTACAGGACAGAAAAATACAGATATTAGAATCTTTAATCATCTAGATACTTCTAACTTGAAAATTGAAAAACAAAATTAACCTTCTCAGGTAAGAAAGTAAAAATCATGTTGGGGGGCATGGGGAAGGAGAAGGCGGCATCACCTTTTCATCTGAAGCCTTTCAGAGGGAATCTAATGAAAACTCCGCATAGTTATAAAAGAAGAAAAAGTTACAACCTTCTAGAACTTATTTTGATGTATAATTATATAACTGTCTCAGAGTTTCTGTTGGCATAATTACCACAGCACTTAAATTTATCTCAGCTTTCTAAGTAAGGTACTAAATTATATCAGGTTGAAATAAAATCTGTTTCAAAATACCTTATCAAAATAAGGTCTCACAAGATCTATAATTAATTACAAGATGTATACTACATTTTTAACTGTTGCTTTGCATGAAAGGAATATAAATTTCCTTTAAACAGGGAGAAGAGCTACTCAATGAATAGCACTGAAGATAACAACAATGAAGTGCAAAGGATTGAACTTAACACGTCGCTTAGAGACACAGTTTATAGTCAAGAGTAATACATTTATTTCTTAGGAAGAAAATACACCTCATGCATTACACCTTTTTTGTAAACATTAACTGAAAGAAAGCAAAACTATGCTTAGACAAAAGCTTGGAAGTGCCCTAAAGTGAAAGTAATTCTCAGAAAACTACCCTCACAAAGACAAGCTGGGGTACTGCATCATTTCACAGAAGCACCTAAGCCAAAAATCTTTACAGCAGAAATCTGATTTTCCCTAAACAAGAGTTGAATCCATCGGGCAGAGGGTGGGGGCAGGGGACACGGAAATAGGGCTTGTATGTGTAGATAACTGAAAGTACCTTCTTTAATTTTAAGATCTGTGTTGTGAGAAATAAATTTAATACCTATGAAGATTTAAGTGCACTAGTAATAAGGAAACACAGTTATCTGAAAAGTAAAACGCCTGCCCAAAAGTCCAGAGTGCAGCCCCAAAATATGAAATATTCGTGTTGAAGCATCTTTTGCTGATGACTCAACAACATACCCCTGTTCTGCAATTTTCCTCCATTAGCTCACACATCATCAACTAAACTTCACCTACAGATTTCTAACACAGAGCTGGGTTGAACCCTCCCACCCCCTCCAAAAATCTTGTGCTGCAGCAGGCCAACCTAGGTGTTTAAGACTTCCCTGACAGGAAAATCTTACAAAAAAATTACACTTTGTAAAAATAATCGTAGGAAGACGACACTGCAGGAGAAACTTTCCAAGATGAAAAACACCTGTGGATTCATAAATGGCAGACAATCCTCCCAGATTTATAATAAGAATTACCTGAAGCTAAAAAAAACCTCTCATGTTTTCTGTAGTTTCTAGAAATAGTCCAACTCAAACTGCACTAAAAATGTTCTTGCACTAAAAGAACAAGTTTGGGTATTTTTTTTTTTTAAATTAAAAATTTCATTTTTGAAGGAATTCTGTTCCTTCAAAAGCAAAAAGTCAAAACTTAATATTAGCTCAAGCATTAGCAGCAAGAGAAAAAATGGCACCATAATAAAAGCATATCTAAGCATATCTGAAGAAATGGTTGCTGCTAACAAGTTAGAAACACATCTTTATCAAATTGATTCTTAAATGTCATGCATACCTATTTCAAGTTCGAATTAAGGATATTTTCTTAGCACCCTCAAAAATGTGTTTTTTATTAGATTTGCTCAGTTTAGAAAAGGAAAACGTTAGCTTAAATGTCTCTTGCCAATTACCCAACAGTTTGTTTGCTCAAATATCAGCCTCCTGTACGTAAGCTCAATTCTCTTAACAACGATCACCTTGAGACCACAAGGAAAATGAGTATTTTTCAGGTGACCTGTTCCTAGAGTCCTGCAAAATGATACAGAAGAAATGATTTTTGGGTGTATTCATTCAATTCTCAGCATAGCAGATTAGGAGTTTGCCAACAGATAACCACACCATGGTTGCTCCCCATTTCCTCCCCTCAGGAGAAGGGCAGCTGAGGTACTGTGGCCCTTCAGCCAGTGCAAGAGTCCCTGCATTAACACAGGATCAAGCATGACCAAAGTCCGCTAAGAAATGCTTTCTCCAGGCCCAGAAACTTGGAATCTCAATAGGATTGTTCCTATTCCAGAATCTTAGGGGAGGGAGCGGGGGAGGGAGTGGGGGGGAGGGAAATGTATATATACACTAAGCAAGAAGAAAAGACAATACAACATTATTCTGACCAAAGAGAACGACGGTAAGTATCATCCTGGGTGATGGAGGCACTGAAGTGCCAAGAACCTTATTCTTTCCTTCTGTATCTCTGGGCCTGAATTTGTGCAAATATATAAAGCCAGCTGTTATACTGGTGTAACATACAAGTCTTAGGGGGAGGGAGGTGCCTTGTTTGGTTTGGTTTTTAGCATCCTGAATTTTAAGGTTCTGGCATATAACAAGAGATTTCTCTGCTGGAGTATCTGTATCTAGAAGAAAAAGGAATCTTTTGAAAATCTGGCAGGATGCTTGCATAGGGAACATAGCTCCAGGGAAAACAAACAAGGAGTATTTATAAAAGATTATTGTTTTTCATGTTGGCAAGACAGAAGACAACTCTATATAGAGCCTGAAAAGGTACCTAACGCTCAGCTGGCAACCTCAAGAGCCATTTTGGTTGGGTTTTCAACTTCCCTAGCCTCTACCACATTGGTCAAAGGGCTGAACAGGCTCTAAGTAAAGGGAATGCAGAATGAACATGAGCGCTGTGCGTTTCCTAAATGGTTCAGTCTGTCTACCTGTATTTCACTGAGAAGAATACAGAGACACACTCCCTGTGACCCATACGGTAGAGGCTAGGGAAGATGAAAACCAATACAAAATGGCTCTTGAGGTTGGTTTATAGGGTTCAACTACCTGAAAGGAAGTTGTAGCGAGGTGGGTGTCAGTCTCTCCTCCCAAGTAACAAGCAATAGGACAACAGGAAATGGCCTCAAGTTGCACCAGGGGAGGTTTTGACTGAATATTAGGAAAAACTTCTTCACCAAAAGGGTTATCAAGCATTGGATAACCAAGGCTGCCCAGGGAAGCGGTGGAGTCACCATCCCTGGAGGTATTTAAAAGATGTGTAGACGTTGTGCTTAGGGATATGGTTTAGTGGTGGACTTGGCAGTGTTAGGTTAATGGTTGGAGTCAATCTTAAAGGTCTTTTCCAACCTAAATGATTCTGTCATTCAGCACAGGCAAGCTCCCCTGACCTAGCTGCAAATCCCCTATCGCTGCTAGAGGCATGCATCAACATCACTGTGATAGGTTCACTTTCCACTCTGGCTAGAGTTTGCTCTTCTTTCTGTCCCTGCAACATGGGAACAGAAGGTTGACAAGCTAAGACATCCAGGTGAGGAAAGCTCTACAAGCTTAATGCCAGGATTATTGCCTACTTGCTGAAAAGGGAAAAAGAAAGACTGGTAACGAGTCACTTTCCTGGAATAAAGTTTCTCCCAAGCAGAAACAGTTGAACCTTGCATACAAGATCACAGGCTTACAGCTTCAGCATGGTAGCCATCATATGGTGAGATGAATCCGTCTCGGAAACTAAGAAATTTATTTCACTCCTTGCTTGCCTATCAGCTACATGGAAACAATTCAGCCATTTTCTACAGGAAAAACTGAAGCATGGGCTCCAATTAAAAATTTAGACTACTCCAATCCTTTGAAGAGCTCCAGAAGAGAAGGAATATTTAAAACATCTTTTAGGCTTTAATAAAACACAGTTCTGACTCAAGCACAGGACAATTAAGATTCTCTTGTGTTTTGCTTTTTTTTTTTCCCCACATAGCAAATTGTATAATCCCACAACAGAAGCAATAAATAGCTAAGAAACCCTACCAAGTTGCAAAGAATTCTTAAAATTATCTCTGTTTTAAAGGCAGAGTCTAAGATTCTTTTATAATAAGATAAAATATTAATTTAATAATAACTAACCTTGTTATAAGCAAGAAAAAGCAGTTTATATTTTAAGTAATCTCGCTCATACTGAATTATCAAAATTAGATAGAATCAAGCTTCCAACCGCAACTACTTTGACTATTGCCTCTTTAGTTACTCTTGAAGTTAAACTGTCTCTCTTTAAGCCCTAACAAAGAAGCGTTTCTACTAGTATCATTAAACACACACACACACACATATATATTACCAAGATTAGAATTCTAAGCCTTTTGAGTTTACTTTATAAATTTTATACCATTCTGTGTCAAGCCAATTATACTGACTTACAGTGGCAATAACAAAACATTAGTAGGACCAGAAAGGAAACACCAAGACAGATAGAAACCACTGATGTTACTTTTAGCTCACTTGGAGAAGCAAAAATATCACCCAGATTTCAAGTTAACCAGTGCCTCTTAAATTTACAAAGCTCTGCTCTCCAGGCTTTCAATGAGTACTTAACACACACAAATAAATCTACAGAGAAGCAATCTATATGCCTGACTACGTACATATGTACATGTATATACACATAAAACACACACAGCCATCTTCATAAAAAGCTTTAAAGTCTATATGAATTACAGACTGGAAACTCATGTAACTTCCTGTGTGGACAGTCTTACTCTAAAATAAGTGTATCCATATAACACAGTATTTATCCCTATAACTTTCCTTACACAGACAAGATTTCAGTTGGATATGCAGGATGGAATTGATTGATACCTCAAGTCAAATAAAAACACTCTCTGATCACATACAAGCTTCTGGTCACTGGGGGGGGTGGGGGGGGAAATCCTTTTTTGCATATATGGATTTTTTTTTTTTTTTGACCTAAAGTTTTGCAGAACTGTAACCATTACCTTCATCGAAGTCTGCATCATCTTCTGTATGCTGAGGGAAAGGGAAGCAATTCGTGATTTCAAGTCTGTCATCCACCACAAGACCCAGCAGCACTCCCTGGACCACTTCATTCCCCTGTCCTTCTTCTTGGTAATGTTTAATGATCTTCAACACAACCTAGAACACAAAGACAAGAAAATCGTACTATGCAATGGGTTTTTTTGTCCTCAAACTATATATTTGGAATTTTTAAATTGTTGAAGTGTTGCATAAATTAGAGCTGCAAACCAAGCAAGCTACTGGCTTAAACACCAGCAATTCTAACACAGGTTGAAGAACTGGAGGCCATCCTAATATTACAGAAGAATAAAAAAGACCGCTAAATGAACGGTCAAAATGCAGTTCTAAACCAATTTTCTGAAACACCCTTCTAAAATGAAATATTGATCTTTTTTACCTTACCTTGTTGCTGTAACTGTTAAAAGCTATCTTGTAGGGGCAATAAGCTCCCTCCTGAGGGAAACATTGCACAAGAAACTATCAAAACACCTTGAAAGTAACTATGCAGAAACTGGTAGGAGATTTTTAAAAGGCACAAAATGCATCAAATTTCAGTTGCATTAACCTTCAAAATTACATCTCATTGCAGTTTTACTTCAGATGATAATATAATTTATATTTTTGTAGACTATGTGTCATAGGATATTTAAGAATAATGAATGATAAAAGAAAGAAAAAAAGGAGCACAAATTACTCATCATATTTTTAATAATATAATTCTCACTTCCTTCCCTAAATCTTAACTCCACAATGAATAATTCTCATGAGATGATACTGTAAATTGGAACAGTATGAACAAAAGCACTCAAAAATAGTCAATCATTTGCCAGAAACACTTTACACTTAAGTAAAATTTCATGCTTAACAACAAGAACCAGAACAAGATAAGAAACTAACCACAGTCACAGACTTGAAAGAACTTATACTTTGTCCAGCACAAGTGGGTTTTATTTCACTAAATCCTAATCCATCCAAGCAAAATGCACCAGAAAATGTCTGATGACTATACTGTCGTTAAAGCAATACTACTTTAATGTCTGTTGGCAAACAGACTAGCGTAATGTATTTCAGCTTAACTGCCCTGAGAACAGATTTTGTACAAATACTGGTATTTAGTGAACATTCTACAGGGGAAAAAAACAAAAAAAGTTAAGCTCATATTTACACATCAGGAACATATATTAGTCCCTAGCTTTCTCCTTAGCTGTTTAGCAGAACTTTATGTCACAATTTTAAAAACACCATTAATGAATTAAAGTGCCACAATATAGGTTAAATGGAAGAAAGAGGTGACTAGAAAAGAAATTCTTTACAAACACATTGCCTTCTCAGGGTAAAATGGGAAAACAAGAGCTTCATATACAGCCTGCTTGTGAGGTGGAAAGAAGTTGAAAAAAGGTATTTATTTTCCATTCAAGTTGGATATAAGTATTGAACAGGACTAACACCCACTGATTCTTTGTTTATTCACAATACCACTCACTTCTGCTTTCTCTTGCATCCAGATACACTCACACCGAAGCCTCTCAATCACAGGTAGATAACACTGTTTCACTCCAATACACATTCACATCTGTCCCTCAAGTCCTTTGAAGCTGTACCTTTTAATCCAATTTGTTAAAAGAGGTCTACAGAGCAGAGAGACAAAGAGATACTTTGGCTATATAAATCTCGTTTTATGGGAAAACAGTAAGGAAATTAAGATCAGTGGGCAGTGAAGTAGAATTTAACAATGCTGAAAGCAGTTCAGCAAACACCAGTTTGAGATCACCTAGATGTAGAAGATGGATGCCTTCTACCACAGAGCCAGCATATAAATAATTTTCAACTTGCATTTAGTGTGAAGTTAAGGTTTATCGCATATTTGCCATAAGCTCTGTCTTCTACAGTCAAGGAATCCGTAACTAACTGGACAGATTACAGCACAGCATGCTCCCTGCCTACTGCATAACTATTCTCAACATCTTTAGTGTCTTGTAAGCTTCACCCTTTCCAGTATTTTTCTCCTCATTTGCTCTTGAGTTTTCTGTGCACACAGACTGTCCCTGTTACTGTGAATCCTGTTTGCCTTTTGATTCCATTCCAGGAGCATTTGTGATATGATGCCAATTTTATCACAGCATTTCTGATGATAATTGCTCRCAGAAAGCAGCCGCAAATGAAAAGAGCATGTCATCGAGCAAAGCCATCGAGTATCAATGATTTTTCAGGGAGATAAAACTAGGAGTTCAAAACTCTTAAATGCTAACCAAATAACCCAATACACAATGAAGTAATAACATACACAAGTCTGCAGTTTCAAACTCCAGCCTGAAGACCACAGCAGATATTATCCAGGGAGATGCAGACCCCAATTTAGGCCTACCTGCAAGCCTGTTTTCTAACAGAGTCTGAGAAAGGTAGCAGAGAAGGTCATGAACTCACTACTCGAAATTTCACACCCGTTAGCAAGCTGCCGAAGTTCAGGTTTATGACTGCACTGGAAAATACATTAGCTACCGAAATAATTTATAAAAAGACAAATGAAAAAGTCTGAGAAATGCATCCAATGACACATGATTCTTGTTTTCATTTTGTTCTTTGTTCTGGAGAGTTTTATTTAGCACATAAGACACAAGTCTTTAGTATAGCAGGCTCTTAAACTTGGATCGAAAAACCTGCCATCAAAATGCTACCATATGACCAAGAGGGAAACACACACCAGAACTTGTGTTTCAGTACTAAAAACAGACCTTCAAGTGTAAAGTAGAACTGTTTCTCTAGTGATAACAAGACCAGTTTCAATCATTAAAAATTTTGTTTCCATTTGTTTGCTAGTCTAGATACAGCAGGAAGAGCTGATCACTATACAAATGACAATGCCATGACATTTCCCAATTTGACTGCACAAACCAATACTTCACACTGAGTAAACCACACACCCCCAAAAAAATGAACACTAACTTATATCTAGACATTTCCAAAAAAAGATGTTACGTTTATGAAGCATCAGAGCAGAATCAGAATAGTTTTATTGGTCTGAAAATAAATGTAAGAAGTGTTAATATAAAACAACACACTGAGAAATACAGAACAATTTTTCCAAATGACACAGAAAAAAAAATCCCAGAGAAATCTAAACCAACACCAGTATAACCCATCTTTCATCCAATGCTGATTCACTTTCCAAACACTATTTACAATTCCCATCCACCTATTAATCTAGTAAGAGATATTGCCTCTTTGTACAAACTACAATTGTTTTTAAATACCCTTAGACCCTTCACTGCTATACCATTGCTACGTGAAATTAACAGTAACCAAACCACATTTCAACTGTTACTGTTATTTAAGTAATGCAGCTGGCCAACCAGGAAAGGCTATGTACTCAAGTAGAAAATGTATCAAGTAATTTGACTTACTGTTAAAAAAAAAAAAAAAAAAAAAAAAAATCAGATTTCTAAATTCTGATACCTCTGAACACACAAGTCAATAATCATATGCACCTTGATTTAGTAAATACAATTAGTATGTAAGAAATATTTAGGTACACAAAGACTCTTTAGAAAAGGATATACAAATAACTACTAAATAAAACTCAAGAGTCCCCCAGCCTTGTAAATTTAGTGTTTGAAATACCAAAGCAATTTAATCACTTGGAGCAGCCACTTGTCAGACTTTAATGGCCATTAATCCTCAATTAACAAAAAAAAAAAAAACAAAACAAAACAAACAAAAAAAAGCTTGCAGTTCAGCAGTGCTTCTATCTTCCAGTCTTCAAAGCACTGCTCAAACATTAAGAATTAAGTCATACTACAAAAAAGAACCATTCTGAAACTATTAAAAACTTCAAAGATACATATTTTAGCTGTAGGAGTATAATGCTAAATTTTAACTTTGGCTACATCCCGACATCACAGTTGTTAATTTCAAAAGTTTGTATCTCATTACAGAAATACATGAACCATCAGCTGAAGTATTGTAAGCCTTTGGGGGGTCCTGGGAAGATTCCGCTGTAAGGACATGAATACGCCAAGATGCACATTTCTGTATTTCTCTAAAGAGAGACAACAGCAAATCAAAGCACTGAAGATTCATTTATGAGTGTGTTCCAGAGAGCTGAAAGTCACCACATTGAAACCAGATTTCCAGTACCTGTGCTGTGTCTCACAGATGCGATATCAAACAAGAGAGAGCTTCTGTTAGCCCACTGGATACATGATGTTACAAGCTGATTTACAGTCTTAAATCAAGTATCTAAATCTTTTTAAATGCTTAACATTTTTTCCCACCCAAGAAAGCTTTGTCGGCACAACCACTAGCACCAACTGCCAGCATCTGGGGAGAAAGTATAATTAACACTGTGTTATGTAGCTGTTTTCAAACCAACCATAACCGACAGGGACATCAAATGTGGAAGGTGCCATCATGCCACATCCTCTCAATATTTAACACTAGTGAAACTGTGATCAATATTTAGCTTGGCAAAAGAGTCTTGAAAGCTATTACCGCTAATAGTGTCTGATATTTTTTGAATACACCCATATCACATATAAAGCCTTCTCCATATGACTTCTTAAAACTCAAACCATGAACTTTTACATTTAAGCGTTACAGCATGAGCAATTTTACTTAAACTCCTACCATAGACAAAGTTCAAGAGAGAACTGTTAATATCATTTTGTAAATGGATAGATCTCAACTATCATTACTACAATGACTCATGCAATTGAGTTTGAATTGTGCTAAACTCAAGGATGCCTAGAATCAAGACATCTACCTGACACACATGAAATGCACATACGGCACCTCTGGAAAAAGAGAGTTAGTTAATCTGTTTAATAATATCCAAATGAAGATATACCAAATTTTATACATCAAGTTTTATACTAATTTAGTGGCCCTGACTGCTTCCCCAGCTCACATTACACCAAAAGCAAATCTACAAGCTGCATTGTGCTGAAACTTAACCAGTTCGCTATGCAAAAATGAAATTTAATGCAACAGTTCTGAAATCCTCAGGTAAGCACGGAATGGCTTTGTTTTTAAACAAAGACTGGGGGCGGGGGGAGAAAACTAGAGAAAGATATAGTGAAACATGGGCAATGCTAACATTTTTTAATAGTTCCAGATGAGGTGGGGTTTTTTGTTTGTTTTTGGTGTTGTTGGCTTTTTTGGTGGTGGTTTTTGGGGTTTTTTTTTTGTTTGTTTTTTTGGTTTTTTTTTGTTGTTGTTTTTTTTGTTGTTGTTGTTGCTGGTTTTTTTTGCTTTGTTGGGTTTTTTTGGTTGGTGGGGGGTTTTTTTGTTTGTTTTGTTTTTTGTTTTGTTTTGTTTTTTTGTTACACACACTACAGATAAATGCTTATCCTACACTTAAAAAAGACAAGCTCTGGAAGCTGACCAAGCAAAAACTTGCCTTGAGCTGATTTGTCTCCTGGCTATAGCACCACTTGATAAGATGGTAACAAAGTCTCTCAACTTTACTGCCAGGAGAAAAGGAACTCTGAAGTAAATTAAAGATACCACTGCACTAGTTAAGAGTAAAAATAAATATGTCTGATACACATAACGCTCTCCTCTGGATGATTAAGGAGACAGATGTTTACAGACACACATAAAAAATTCCAACTTAATCAGTGCAGTCCACAGAAACATGTTCTAGAAAGCACTGACAGATACCGCATCAAAAGCACAAAAACAGCAGATTGATACCCTAGTCTTTTAGGTGTTGGATATAAAGCTTCATGACACAAGACTGCCACTACATAAAGTCGTGCTGTGAGGTGAACTGAAGATTAGAGGTGAAACTGAATTTTCCACATTATACCAGTCTTGAGAAATATGACAATCTCTACCGACAATCAAACCCTGAATTCACTTAAATGCATATTCTAGATCATCTGCAGAGATTTTTGAATTTTTCTAGATTCTCTTATTCAACAGTGCTGATTTTTTGACCATTCCTGACATGATTGATGTCTAAACATTTATTCTTTTTTTCCTCATGCTTAACCTTGGAATAAAAGCTTTTAGAGCTGTTAGACCAATTTTATCTCAGGAGAAGTAAAAAAAAAAAAAAGTATTTTTTTCCATTAAGACCTTCAACATCTTAAAGTAACTGTTTTGACAGATATCTTCAATCCTAACTATGACTGATGGCCAAAAAAAAGGTATTTTGATTCCCTGACAAGTAATCAGAAAGACACTTAATCTGAACATACTGTACAAAATCTAAGGCCAAAAGGACAATGCTGAGTAGACCTGAAAACCAAGGTAACTTTAAAAAATGTTGTTTCTGAACAGCAAGTTCAGAAATAACGAGTCTTAGCCCTCACTGTTCTGTCTAGCAAGTATAATAGTCATCCTTTGGACAGAAGGCTTCAAACGCCCCACAGTGTTTTACCTTTATCTTGACTGGCTAGAGCCCGAGCACCAACATTTAGAAAGCCTTTGAAAATACAGTTCTTGGAATAGTAAGCTTACACTTTATGTCACTCAACAGCTAATAAACACCAGATGTTAAAATCTTATTTCCGAACTTGACAGAAATTTGGGGCTTAAAAACAATAATTATATAGGAGGCATAACAGAATGATGCATGCCATTTCATACCATCTCAATCAAGTGCAAATATCAAAATCTCTCTTTGACATGAGAGTGGAAGTTTCCTGGACCTGAGCCTGAATTCAACTATTATGAACAATGCATATTGATCTGAGGTGATCCTCAAGCAGGGGATACTACATGTATTTTCACACAGAAATAATAAATCATAGGATTCTGTTGGTTTTGTCTCCTGTAGGGTCCTCAGTATCAAATCATTTTGGAAATGCATGTTAAATTGAATAGAAAAATATTCCATCTTGAACTGTAGGGCTTTTTTTTTTTTGGGGGGTGGGGTGGGGTGGGGGTGTGTGGAATGTTACATGCTCCTGTACTATTTGAACACTTTTGAGTATTAGGAAGCATGTGAAAAGCATCCAAAGCTTTTTGTTCCCTGGGTGACTTAGTACATCAATTGGTACCATATCACCTGCTTAGTTTGTAAACCTCAAGATTTCAGATGATTTAAGTACAAAAGGGAACATCAGTAACCTTCAAAAAGGAGTGCAGCTCCACAATATGTACGTTAGGCTGAAGAAAACTACCCAAATCATAACAAATTATTGATTTAACATCAGTATTTTCAGTCACTTCTACTTGGTTTAGGAATCCTATCACCCTATAATTATAGGAATCTTGATGGTTTTCCATATTACCTTCTGCCTCATAAAGTGCTTATAGCCATCTAACTCAACACTTTCCTGTGGGTGTTTTTTTTTCCAACAGGACAAAGAAGGTGACAATATCCATACATAGCATTAAGCTAGATAGAATATACCTTGCCACTTTATCTCAGTAAGTGGCTGACTCAAAGCACAACTCAAAGTCAGCGACAGGCCAAGAAGCATTTTATCACTGCTTCCTGAACATTAACTGGTTATGCGCCCTCTTTGGGGCATGGCTGGTAAAGCTGTACTTTGCTTACCCTGAAGCTCAGTCTAGGTAAAGTAGACATTCAGTTCATTTTTCACTTTCTGTAACTGTTACACAGATTATATGTATCTCAACAATATGTTTAACGCAAATTGAATGCAAAGCTTAAACCACTGCTAGGTAATGCCCCATATAAAATAATTTGTAAGTATCCGCTCTTTCAGTTGTTTTGTTATTTCTCTTTTTAAGAGGAACTACTTCCAAACTGCTGCAATTGAAGAGCTCTAGAATTTCCCTTCAAGCAAGAGGGAAACCCAGCCTAACAAGAACAGGGCCTTCCTTTACGGCAATACACCCTGCCTGCACCTTCCAACAGTCCCAGTCTTCCAGCGAAGGTGGTTGTTCACACAGTGCAAGTCCAGGCCCACTACGGATGCTGCCAAGTGATTGACACATACATTATATTTACTGGAAGCACACCCAGCTGCTGTACACATGGGTTAGCTTCTCAATCATTCTATTACTGGGACAATTCAAAAGCTGTGGGGATTTAAAAAAAAAAAAAAAAACAAAACAAAACATAAAGCCTATAAAAAAAAAGCTACTCCAAATTATAAAAAAATCACTGATTTTATATAAAACCAGACACAGAACATGAAACAAACTATTAGTTAATACCTAGGACTAAAACTGGTAAATATCTTATCTAAAATACAAAATGAAAAAGATTTTGCTACTGACATAAATAGGTAGGTGGAATTCAGCCTGAAGAACTGAAATAATACAGACACTAAGCCTGTTTCTGTACAAATACAACATTGGAAGAGGAGATTACTGGGTTTTGGTTAGAGGCCTGTTGGTTTTTCATAGGCTGTGGTTTTCCTCGACTCTGTCAGGAACTTACGTTAATCAGCTAATGTCTTGTAGGTACCACGAAACATCTGTTTAAGTCATTTATTTACTCATGTCCAAGAGAGCTGCTTGTTCCTGCAAAGGGAAGAAGTTAAACACAAACTGCAGTGCACCAAAGGACAAAGTCATTAAACAGTGGAGAAAAGCAAAGTTTATTAAAACATAGAAAAATATCGAATGTTAATCAAGGTGTGTTTTACCAAACAGACCAATCTCTTCCTGATTTTTGTCCTGCTACATTTTCATTTGGGGGGGGAGGTGNGGGGGTTGTTGTTTTGGGGGTTTTTTGTGGGTTTTTTTGTTGGGTTTTTTTGTTTGTTTGTTTTTTAAGACCACACAACAGTTCACGTTAACATCCATCTCCATGGTTGTTTGCAAGCCATTAGCACACTTTAAACACTGCCTCAATGTAAGTAAAAATGCACCATTACATTTGTGTATTTAAATTCTCCATTGCCCTGTTCACACACTGGTATAATGTATTTCTCCACAATACAAAGTTTCATAACACATTTCACAGTACATGGATTCATGCTCATTCCCATGGAAACCATCAGGGCCACAGGCACTGCAGAATCACTTCCGTGTAGAAACATTTCTATAAGGCAGCCCCAGGACTTCAATCGTACGAGCGGCAGGGCATTAGATGTTATTAGCACACTGTTAGGAGGCAGCAGTAGGGCTGTAGCAAGATTAACATCCAAAATTCTGCTAGTTACAAGTGGGATGAGCATTTCCCCAGGACTACTTAGTGTATTATTTCTCCTGTTTCACAAATCTCACCAAACTCAAATCTTTTGAAAACATTCAGTACTTTAGGCAATTTTTGTAAATTGCCAATACAATTTGTATTTATTATTTTTAATGAATTCAGTACCTAACCATCATTTCAAGAATGAAAGCTGATGAATATACTCCTTTAGAGCACAACATATGGAAATTATATAGAAGCAGTAAAGGCAGGCACAGTTTCAACATTTTCCGCTCGGTACACCAGAGCCTTACACTTACACTTCAACATACAGTCAATACGTATGTTCTGTGTATTAGTGAATCACCATCGTTCAAATATTGACAGTGCTCATTGAGCCACTAGTGTATTTGCAAGTAAAAGGTTTTCTCTTCAGCATCAACTTCTAGCAGCTTCCTATAAAAAATTTAAAGATGACAGTCAAAAGCAGTAGTAGCAAGTTTTATTTAACAGCCTATTTTTTAATCAGATTGTGCCAAACTGTTATCATTTTGAAGCTGAAGAAAAACTGCAAGACAGTCACCCTTATCTATTTGACCTTCAAAAATTAGTAAAATAGGGCAGAGCTAGATGGGGAGGAGGGAGTGGGGGCTGATCTGAGACTACTGATCTTTTTCAAAGACCATACACTGCACAACAGAACTGGAATATATATACTATTTAAGGGTGTGTCTTAAAATCATGACTTCCATATGCATTCAACAGATGCTTCCAAGTAACCAGTAAAATCCCTACTGGACACGACTTCCACATCATTGTAATAATTTATAACCTTTTGTGCAACAATTTTTTCCACATTCAAGCACTTATCCTTTCTGGCAAATGCTTGGTTATGTGCTAAGGGGCTGTGACAGAGACAGATCCTCCTAGTAACAGGTAGTGCAATCCAGAGAACCAAGCCCGGACTGAGTCTCAGTTTTCCTGCTGACTTAAAGCATAAAACCGAGGAAAAAACATGAAAGTCAGCTATTGCTGGTAAGCTTCAGATTCCCCTTCTTTCAAAAAGAGATAAGACTTGCCTTTGTATCGCCATCTGAACATGGCCATATGAAAAGCACTTCCAGAAGAGCTCCATTTCTAATAAGCTACTGTGACAGTGAGATTAAAATCAACCATTCTAATTTTATCACTGAGAGCGCCAATGGATAAGGCAGTATGGCTTTCAGATTGTTCCCAAAAAGTTATGCGATAGCTGCAGTAAATACCCAATATGTCATCTAAAGTTTAAAAAGCTTTAAAACAGTTAATTTTTTGCATTGATAATAATATAATAGTAAAAAATAACTGAGTCTTAAATGCTCAAAACTCAGCCCTATGTTAATGAAGAATTTTGTCAATGAGATTGCTTATTTTCCTCAGATATGCATAAAAAAAACAAATATTGACAAGAAGTGACCTACACCTCCAACTAAGATCCTAAACACCAAATGGGCACGACACTTACTTAACACGAATAGGTATGTATACTGCCTATTGCACAGATGTGGCGCTCCATGGAATGGGAAGGATGTGGAGCAAATGGACTGCAAAGCAGGATACAATGTTTAAGCAGAACAAAGGCAGAGACTGACAAGCCTTATATGCTCAAAGCAACATCCTAACCCTCCTTTTCCAGTAAAAGACCAATATTTATAGAAGAGAATTAGCCTGTTATTGCATGCACACAGCAAAATTCAGATGCATCTTCAAACTCCAGTGAGTAAATAAGCCTATTTACTTCAAAATTAGATTAAGCCAAAAAAAAAAAAAGCGGATGAAATGCTTATCTTAAATAAGCATCCACATACAAGTCATTCAAGAATATTCCCACACTTATTCCTAAACAACCTTGTGCATGCATGTTACAAAAGACATTATCAAAGTTAAACCAGTTACATTGTCTTTGTTTTGCATTCTTGATTTTAGACTATTGGATAATCTTACAAAATACTAACAAGAATTCTTACTATATACATATGAAATTTTCCAATTTATTACATTAACAATGTATTTACTTTCCATTAAGATGATACCATTTAACATGCAGTAACATAATGTAACTGCTAAGCATTGTTGTTAAAGCAGGTATCACATCTCTGCAATCTTAACACTGCCTGAAGAT
>JAYKAV010003221.1:1979070-2004069 GCA_035582835.1 Phoebastria nigripes | reverse complement strand
AAAAAAAAAAAAAGAAAGAACAGCATGCTCAAAACTGCACCATCATTGAGAATGTACTTTGAGCATGTGTAAATATGGAAAAATAACACACAAAGTAATCATATCCAAAAAATGTCTCTGGCAAAGAAAGATTAATAAAAAAAGACTACAGCAACAATAAGTTGAAAATACATTATCTTCTTTCAAAGACTAGAAAAAACAAAAGACTTGTTCTTCTTCTTACAAGGCCTCTCATAAGGTCTGCAAGATTTATCTGAAAGGTAGAAGAAAAATTCCTAAGATATAATAGGGCATAAAAGATGTTCATTTTATACATACCACAAAGGGCCTTTCAGTATCTGTACCTGCTGTTTTTCTGCCCATGGCCTGCTGTATCTTGTATGCTTCCCTCAACTATACCGTGCTGCACGTCAGCTCCAAAGGTCTAATTTTGTTACAGTAAACAGAAAACCAAAGGACAATATTTAACAAGGCTTCAGTGTGCAAGAGGACATAATGCATTGTCTCTGCAACAAAGCCAGCAATTGTCACCTCCCCACTCATAGATACTGATGTAACATTTTAATCACTAAAATGTAGTAAATTATTTGAAAGCTATTTGGTGGAAATAATCTTTTCCTTAGTATTAACACAGCCAAATAGGTATCACAAGAGCACGATTTACTGTTTTCAACAGCTATGCATACATTTACAAGGCAAGAGACCAGTTTGATATGCACATAACAGGAACAAAAAATAATGAGAAGTTTAACTGTTAATGACAGTAGTGTAGAGAGCAACACATTATTTCTCCTTGCACACAGCAAAAAAAAAGGCTGTTTTAAAATAGTATTTTCCCCTTCAAGTCTTGAAGTGTAACACTGCTCAACACATTTAAACCACCTCCACATTTAGATTAACTCCTTTAGTCAGCACACTAGTTTCACGGTATGAAGTGATACCAGATGTTCTAGTTCTAAATGCCTCACTAGAGTATACTTACCATGACACTTAGTAGATGCTGAGTGCACCAATGCACTCTTACAAATCATTTAAAGTTTTTGCTCTGTTAGCAAGTATACCTGCTATCCATTGACAAAACACACTGAAATTTTAATCTTCAGTGCACCGTGATGTGGGTACATTACCTGTTTCAGGTTAAGAAATCTCAGAAGGGATAGTGTCTATATTTAAGAATGAAATCAATAGCAAGAACAAGAGTTTACAATTTAAAAAAACGAACATCTCTTCCTTGCTAGAAGAAACCACTCACAGACCCAGAACTGAAGGAACCCTAGGTTAGCAAAACAACAAAAAAACAAAAACCAACAAATGGATCTTTTTTGTTTTGCTTTAAATAGAAAAGTGCCGATGTAAAAAGAGGCATAAAGAACACAGAAAATAGATAATATTCTTGGTACACTTCATTCAACTCTCTATCACTTTGATTTGTACCACTGTCACTCTGGTAACAGACAAAGCTAACTCATAAAATCCAGCAGGTCAGACACTGTGGGACATTTTCCACAGAGTGCTATAAACTATCCTGCTGAAGTGTTACAAATGGAGGTAGCCAGCCAGGGGAAGAAGGGGTGAGAAAGCCAACACAGTGTGATGCCTCAGAACTTCATTGGCACTTCACGAAGCCTGAAAAATGGGAAGTCTTATATTCCAAGGAGATTCTTCCCCTTTCAACTTGCTAATACACATCAGTGCTTTCTCTTCTGAATATAAGCACTGATTATATGTCAGAAGCTCCCCTCTGGGTTAGACTCATGCAACTCATTGTACTTGAAGATTAATAGAAAGTATATACATATCACCCAACTAATACAAAACACTTCTGTCGTCTCTATGGTTCAAGGTATCCATGAACACATCAAGCTAGTACTCAATTCACACGCTAGCCCTCAGTGCCAGCATAATCTGATCTAAATTTTTAGGGAAACAGGTCAAGGAAAAGTCAAAGAGATTAAAGTTGAACTTAAAATTCCATTTGAACTCCTTTGGAGGACACACGAAACACAATACAGCCTGAAGGACGTTATATCCTAAAATCCTGTTCTACAGCCCTGCAATGTCAAGAAACTGTACAGAGAGCAGCAGGCAGAACACACAGTCTGGGCATTCTTGCAAAGTCTTCAAAAATGGTAAAGAAGGGAAGAAACTACAAGAAAAGCTAGGAAAAGCACAATCTTCACAACTTAAGAAATGTCAAAGATTTTTAGCCAGTTCAATACAGACTTCACTGTTATTACCAATTACCCAAATACTATGGAAATTGATTGCTTTCTTTCCAAGAGTGTCAAAAGTTATCATTTGAAAAAGTGCTTAAACAAACATTTACAAGATGAGTCTAAAAAACTGATTTTCAGTAAACTTGGTACCTTATTTCATTTACTATGATCAAACATATCATCCTAAAGAGTTCCTCACCCAAGAAGCCAATTAGGCTCTCCCTATTAACAGCTAGGGATACAATCCTATCTCCCATACACCTTTAGGACAAAAATGGCTGGTAATAAGAAAACAAGGCACAAGCAACTTAAATACCACAGCTATAAGTAGAGTAACTATTGAAAAACAATTCAATGTTAGGGTGTTTTTAAAAAGGTAGACTCACATGTTTTTAACTATGTTAAAAAATAAAAAATAGAAAACCCCCTCTACATACCATAAATAAGAATACAAACCATTAGGCACACTACACTATCACCAAGTCAGGGATGATGTAATGAAGCTTAAAGTAACAATCTTTGATTAAATCAGTCATATCTGACACAAGAGAAATATCTACACTATACCCACACTGGTGCAAATATAAATGCAGACAAGGCCTACAACTTCTAACCATCTTCTTGACATATTTATGTTTTAGCCAATGTATGTTTGCATTCAATATAAACAAACTGACAAGGATCTCTTAAGGTTTAGCTTAAGTTCTATACGAACTTTAAGTAGTACACCTAAATATATATTCAAAGACTCACAGAATTAAGTAGCTCAAACAAATATTACCTGGCATTAGAAGATCATCTTGAGTATTAACATGGCCTCTAACCCTCATCTCAGAGTTTGATGGCCTAAAGATTCAGGTATGCCTCACCCATTGCTATCCATAAAGGCTTCTGTTGAAAGCTCTAGCAATACTCATTAACTACAGAATGGCAATTTGTTACCAGTATTAAGGCTTTCCACGTTACAGCTATGAAGATAAGGAATAGAAACCTGTAGTCGTTTTGAGAAGCCTATGTAGCTTTTGCTACTTTCTACAATATGTAAAATTTGTGTGCAATGGGCGTAAGCGTAAAAAGAATTAATACGCAGTGGTTTAATAAAAAAGGAAACATCATTCCTATTAATGAAATAGTAAGAGCAACATGCATATTAATGTTTTAACCATGTTGTTAAAGCTCCAATCATATTGTTATGCAAGAGCAATGTATAAGAAAACTTTATTCAGTCAGTCAACACTGTGTTCTCCAAAAACATTACTGGATGTAATTTTTTTTAATGCACACATAAATTCAAGAGGTTAGGATTTTAAAAAGAAAAAAAAAAAAAAGTCATATATTGGCGCTTAAGGATTTAGTTGGATGAGGAATTATTTTCCTTTACTTTTACTCTCCTCCTAGAATATCCTCATGCAGAGGATTTGCAAAGACTGAAACAGCTTCCCAGTAACAACATACTTCCTTGTGACTACTCTGAAGGTAAAACTTGATAAATAAAAAACACTTATTTGGCCTAGCAGCCAGCACACTTGCCTTGCTAAAAGATCCCCATCTCCCAACCCACAGCTATATTATTTTCCCAGAAGAAAGCTTCCATATACCCATTATCTACATACTACTGGTCAGACATGACCCAAAATCCACCACATAAAGTAACTATGTTTTTGAATATTAGTTCAGTTTCTGTATTACATAAGTTTTCGTCATAAGCTTTTGTGCTCATCTAGTAAAGTAACTATGTTTTTGAATATTAGTTCAGTTTCTGTATTACATAAGTTTTCGTCATAAGCTTTTGTGCTCATCTAGTAAAGTAACTATGTTTTTGAATATTAGTTCAGTTTCTGTATTACATAAGTTTTCGTCATAAGCTTTTGTGCTCATCTAGTAAAAATGTTACTCATCCTACCTGATCTTACGTCCCTGAGTGATACACCAGTTCATCTCTGCTTTTACAGTTTTATATTTTGCCTGATATCACTACTAAAATTGCGAGAACTGCAGAAATATACAGAAGAGGCCCTTGGTAAGTGCAATTTTAGACAGCTGAGTAGGGTTAGAAGTTTCACTAAAAAAGGATTCTAGAAAAGTCTCCAAACTCTGATGGAAATTCAGAATCTCTTATTAGGACTACACCTTTTCCTGGTACTGTCAACAGTAGAAAATTTAAAAACTGGAGAATCTGCACGCTGCTTCCTTACACAAAACTAAACTTTTGGGTATCCCAGGAATAAGCTTACCCAAGAGTACAAGTTTGCAAGATTATGCTACAATGGGAAACCAGCCTGTAAATGAAAAACAACCAAAGTCTCACAACACCCTACAGCCATCAACCTGCTACTTCCAGTAAAGCAATGTTATACTGAGCCTAAATAATATTAATACATATGATTATTTTGTTGAAAAGAACACTAATATTGCAAAAGAGTTACTACAAACATGAAACAAGGTTACCCTGCAAACTTCCATTGTAATAATGCAGCAAACTGGAAGACAAGACTTTTTAATGACAACAAGCTAACTCATTTTATTTCATAGAATCACAGAATAGTTTGGGTTGGAAGGGACCTTTAAAGCTCATCTAGTCCAACCCCCCTGCCATGGGCAGGGACATCTTCAACTAGATCAGGTTGCTCAGAGCCCCATCCAACCTGACCTTGCATGTTTCCAGGGATGGGGCATCTACCACCTCTCTGGGCAACCTGTGCCAGTGTCTCACCACCCTCAGCGAAAAAAATGTCTTCCTTATATCTAGTCTAAGTCTACCCTCTTTTAGTTTAAAGCCATTCCCCCTGTCCTGTCACAACAGGCCCTGCTAAAAAGTTTGTCCCCATCTTTCTTATAAGCCCCCTTTAAGTACTGAAAGGCTGCAGTAAGGTCTCCCCGAAGCCTTCTCTTCTCCAGGCTGAACAACCCCAACTCTCTCAGCCTTTCTTCATAGGAGAGGCATTCCATCCCCTTGATCATTTTTGTGGCCCTCCTCTGGACGCGCTCCAACAGGTCCATGTCTTTCTTGTGCTGAGGGCTCCAGAGCTAGACGCAGTACTCCAGGTGGGGTCTCACCAGAGCAGAGGAGAGGGGCAGAATCACCTCCCTCGATCTGCTGGCCACGCTTCCTTTGATGCAGCCCAGGATACGGTTGGCCTTCTGGGCTGCGAGCGCACATTGCTGGCTCATGTCCAGCTTTTCATCCACCAGTACCCCCAAGTCCTTCTCGGCAGGGCTGCTCTCAATCCCTTCATCCCCCAGCCTGTATTGATACCAGGGGTTGCCCCGACCCAGGTGCAGGACCTTGCACTTGGCCTTGTTGAACCTCATGAGGTTCACACGGGCCCACTTCTCGAGTTTGTCCAGGTCCCTCTGGATGGCATCCCGTCCCTCAGGCGTGTCAACCATACCACTCAGCTTGGTGTTGTCTCTAAACTTGCTGAGGGTGCACTCGATCCCACTGCCTATGTCATTGATGAAGATATTAAACAGTACTGGTCCCARTACGGACCCCTGTGGGATGCCACTCATCACCGACCTCCATCTGGACATTGATCCTCTGGATGCGACCATCTAACCAATTCCTCACCCACTGGACAGTCCACCCATCGAATCCATAGCTCTCCAGTTTAGAGAGAAGGATGTTGTGGGGGACTGTGTCAAAGGCCTTACAGAGGTCCAGATAGACGGCATCTGTAGCCCTTCCCATGTCCACTGATGTAGTCACTCCATCATAGAAGGCCACTAGCTTGGTCAGGCAGGACTTGCCCTTGGTGAAGCCATGCTGGCTGTCTTGAATCACATCCCTCTCCTCCATGTGCCTTAGCATAGCTTCCAGGAGGATCTGTTCCATGATCTTCCCAGGCACAGAGGTGAGACTGACTGGCCTGTAGTTCCGCGGGTCTTCCTTTTTCCCCTTTTTAAAAATGGGGGTTATGTTTCCCCTTTTCCAGTCAGTGGGAACTTCACCGSACTGCCAYRACTTCTCAAATAYGATGGATAGTGGCTTAGCAACTTCATCCGCCAGCTCCTTCAGGACCCGCAGATGGATCTCATCGGGTCCCATGGACTTGTGCACCTTCAGGTGCCTTAGAACCTGTTCTTCTCCTACAGTGGGCAGCTCTTCATTCTCCCAGTCCCTGCCTTTGCCTTCTGCGGCTTGGGCAGTGAGGCTTGAGCACTTGCCAGTGAAGACCAAGGCAAAAAAGTCATTGAGTACCTCCACCTTCTCCATATCCTGAGTAACCAGGTCTCCTATTTCATTCCCGAGAGGGCCCACATTTTCCCTCATCTTCCTTTTATCCCTGACGTACCTATAGAATCTTTTCTTGTTGCCCTTGACGTCCCTGGCCAGATTTAATTCTATCAGGGCTTTTGCTCTCCTAACCTGATCCCTGGCTGCTCAGACAATTTCTCTGTATTCCTCCCAGGTTACCTGTCCCTGCTTCCACCCTCTGTAGGCTTCCTTTGTGTTTGAGTGTGTCCAGGAGCTCCTTGTTCATCCACGCTGGCCTCCTGGCATTTTTGCCCAATTTCCTCTTTGTCGGGATGCATCGCTCCTGAGCTTGGAGGAGGTGATCCTTGAATATTAACCAGCTTTCTTGGGCCCCTCTTCCCTCCAGGGCTTTGTCCCATGGCACTCTACCAAGCAGATCCCTGAAGAGGCCAAAGTCTGCTCTCCTGAAGTCCAGGCTAGTGAGCTTGCTGCGCGTCCTCCTCGGTGCCCTAAGGATCTTGAACTCCACCATTTCATGGTCACTGCAGCCCAGGCTGCCCTAGAGCTTCACATTCTCCACCAGCCCCTCCTTGTTGGTGAGAACAAGGTCCAGCATAGCACCTCTCCTCGTTGGCTCCTCTACCACTTGGAGAAGGAAGTTATCACTGACCCATTCCAGGAACCTCCCAGATTGTCCTGGTTCCGGATTGCTTATGCCCTGCCGTGTTGTCCCTCCAACAGATATCAGGGCGGTTGAAGTCCCCCATGAGGACCAAGGCCTGTGATCGTGAGGCTGCTCCTATCTGCCTATGGAGGGCCTCATCCGCTCGGTCTTCCTGGTCAGGTGGCCTGTAGCAGACCCCCACTGTAATGTCACTTGTCCCCACCGTCCCTTTAATCCTGACACATAAGCTCTCATTATGGGTCATTATCATAAGCTCTCCCATTTGCTCTCATGGTCACAGTGCAGTTACTTTAGTACCAGAGTTTTGGTACCAAAGTTTCTCTGTCCTCTTTGCCTCATTTGCTCACTTTGCTGTGTGAGAGAAAGAATGCAAAGGTACTACCAAGCAAACAGTTGGCACTCATACAGTTAAAGGCTATAATCCTGTGCATATGTAAAAGAAGTCAAATAAAAATTGCAACAGCAGAATAGTAATTTTGAAAAAAAACCTTACCATTTAAGAGATAATAAATATCAGGAAATGCAGCTGATCAGAATTGTTCATTACACTCTCTTCTATGGTTATAATGGTTCTTATTTAAAATTGCAGATGCAAGAAATCCAAGTACCTTCATCATTAATCCAATAAGCACAAAATCAACACAGTATTTCCTTTTCACCCTCTCTCAAGTAAACAACAGTGTTCTGAAGAAAACAGCAATATTCCACAAGTGGGTTTATATCTGATACCCTGTACAACGGAGTAGTGTTTCATGACACAGCCATAACACCAAACAAGAACAGAATTATTTTTTGTTACATTATCTCCATGGTGTAATGCAGATCCCAAATGAGTATAGGAAAAAGAGGAAAGATTATGTTTGTTAGCTTTAAGGAAAAAAACACCAAGATATGAAAAAACCTGAAGCAGTTGTTCATGTGATTCCATGAAAAGGTTATTTTCAATATAGCTATCTGTATAAATCAACAGTACAGCCCCACTAACCACACTCCCAGAAAATACGTGATTTTTAGAGACAACTATAAAAGTTTTAGGTATGCAATTGAAGTTTGAACGTCAGACTTAAGATCAGTTTTGTAGAAATAAGGAAAATTAATATTTATACCCAACTTTTCAAATTCAGACCACTCAGACTAATAAGGATAGGTACAAGAGTCTTGTAAAACTTCCAGCAAATTTATGGACTTTATTCTGCATTCTGACATCTCTATAGGCAATCATTTGGTAACCTAACCTTCTCCCTTGCTTTCTTGCAAGAAACAGGAAGGCACAAGTATCTTTCCTTTTCATAGATTAACACAGAAGGTCACTTGACTGCACAGGTAGGTACTCATAAAACAGAACTGCCACGTCTATTCAGCTAACCTGAAAATTTCTTTCCATTCAAAGGAATAACTACTGCTTATGTTCTAAAATCCATCAGCTTGCAGTTTGAAATTTATTGCACCTTACTGAAGGAAAAGAATATAATGTCAGTGAACCAAATCTGATTAATTTCAGAAGCTGAAATACAAAAAAATCCAGCCCCCACTGAAGAATTTCTGTAAGTACAACAAACAAGAGTCCATCAACCCCTCTTGCAAAAAAAGAAAAAGGTAAGCAAATTATGGCACTGCTTTACCTTTCTTTCAGACAGCGTGTGATAATTATTACCCCTTTGGGGAAGATCCTGAGAGTGGCTTTTGAGTTCCTTGCTATGAAGGGTCATACAACTGTGAAACTGAAAATCTAGCAAGCTTATAAGCATTGAAGAAAAGGCTCACAAAGTCATGCACAACCTAGTCTAAACTACACCCATTAATTTTGTCAGAAATATGTAAGCGTTCAAGCTATAATATGGTTCTCTTATATACCCGGACCCCACTGGCTACACAAAACATCAGAAGGGCCTCCAGCAAGTGTAGTAAAAGGTACACATTACAACATTTGTTCTATCTGTTGCTACTTCCCCATTCAGCAGGAAAAAAGCATCAGACAATCTGCTGCACACGAGCAACTGGGAAGAAAGCCTTTGTTCTTTGCTTCCGTGCATTCCTCGCACACACACACCAGAGCTGTGCTACCCTTTCTCCTCCCTATGTGAAGCTTAGAAAAAGCATACATTATATATGCTTTCTTTCAATGAAAAAGTGAACAGAGACAAAATTTAATTATCTACAAGGGACTCCTAGATGTCTGGTCACAACCAAAACTTTTCCAATCTCCAAGTGGCATGCCTGCAATTAAGTACAGTTGCAATCAACTGTGAATGCAGCTGGTACATCTGGAACTAGCTGATCTACCACCAGGCATCTGATCTACCACCAGGCAGGTGAGAGTATGCAGAAGCCCCAGAACTAATAATAAACAAAAGTAATTTTTAGTCTTCATATGTCTGAATTCTGTTTAAATTCACATTCTCAAATGGCAAAAGATGATCATAAGGTGATCTTAACCCTGTACTTCTTTTAAAACACAACTACAAAACAGTTTGAGGTGACCACATCAGATAACACTTGTTCCAATAATACAAGACACTGAGTCAGTAGAATTATTAGTCTAGTTCCCTACAGAAGGAAAACTTATATGATTTCCACGCTTATATATGTTCTTTCACCTATACTTCCAAAGTTGCTGGTGATTTTACTAAACTTAAGAAACTAAAATTATTTCTTCAAGAGAGCTCTCTTTCTTATGGACTCCATGCAATTAGATAGCTGAGCAGAGTAAAGAGACTATTTGAAGAATAAGCTCACTCACCTTCTAAAAATGCCTTTAGAAAGCAATCCACACAAGGTAAAAAAGCTTATGGTACTCCAAATGGACAAACAGCTTTAAGAAGGTGTGAGCTCTAATTAGGTCCAAAAGCCTACTGCAAACCAAGCTGCAAAAAACCAGTCATGCTTTTTTATTTTTCAGTTCTTATATCAAAAGCATCATTTGTTCCTCTGTGACTATTGCAGATGGACACTTACTATAAAATTTACAATTACTGTTTCTAAGAACTCCAGAAGGCATTTAAGAGTCCTCATAAAGCTCCTTTACTCATAATCATCACAAATTTGAGTGATCAGGTAAGTGCTAATCTCTCAAAAAAGCAGAAACATGAAAAGGCTGCTTACCCACAGCCATACAGAAAGAAAAAAAAAAAAAAAAAAAAAAAAAAAAAAAAAAAAAAAAAAAAAAAAAAAAAAAAAAAAAACMCAAAAAAAAAAAAAAAAAAAAAAAAAAAAAAAAAAAAAGATAGAAATATCTTATGCATGTGATCACCACTACTGTGAACACAAGTTTTTTCTGGGCTACTTGAGTGGAGAGAACACGACAGAATCTCTATTCAAATTTCTACAACAGGAAGCGAAGACAACAAAACGTGATGTATTACACTCATCTTCTGATCTTTTTCTCAGGATGGTCAAAACAAATACAGGAAATCTTACATTTCATCTGAAAGAAAAAGCACATTATAAATGTGAGTTTCTGGAAGGTTATTTTTTACCCTGCGGTTTCTAATTTCTTAGAAAGACTAGACCACCTACATTGGAAACTGCTTTCACTATAGGTTTATTCATTAAGCATGTAATCTTTCTGACACACTGCTGTATCAACAAAAGTTCAATGTAAAAACTTAAACACATGGGATACTTTGTTTGCTGAACCAATACAAGCTGAATCAGCACAAGCACTTTATGATGGCATAAACCAGTGACATATTAGGACTTTCCATAATATGCAACTTAAACCGTGTTATCCCTCACACTTGTACAAATTCTTATATAGCCTACACACCCCTACTCACTAGGGATGAGTTAAACACAGTGATCTGTAGAACAAGCATAGGCTGCCACTACTAATCTTTATTACTAAATAAACCCAAAGCAGGTCACAATATTGTCTTAAAAGGAATAACACAAATCTCGTATTTCTATTCATCACATAGTCTAAACTGCAATACCCATTCAATTCAATAATTCAGAATATGACCAGTTCCGAGAAGAGAGCTCCTCAAAGATGCCTTATGCAACAAACCTCCTCAACATCAACGGCTCTGAATCCACATGCAATCAGTGCCTTTTTCTGTGTTGTAAAAGCAACTGGATAGAGTCAATTTTCTTTGATATTGCGGTGTTCCTTGTATTCCCGAGCTGGATGAAGGATACCACCCACTTTTGCTTATTGCACCTTACAAAAGACATTCCTAATTCAAAACTGCCAATATAACTGTATACATAGATAATTTCTGTCTACTACAGATCTCTCAAAAATGAATCAGAAAACAAAACCACGTTCAAGCTATCAAAAACAGAATACTTGAAATCTCATTATCATGCTGATACAGTAGCTAGCCATATGTGTCATTTGATGACTGAGACCTTAATCATCTAGCAGAAAAGCTGATAGAAAAAGGTATGGACTTGTATTTTCCCCCTCCTTTCTGTCAAACTGTGAAGATAGGAAATCTATGTTCACATTTAATTTCAGAAGCATTTTATAAACAGCATTTGGGTACTTCAATCAAGGTATGAAGTGTCTACAAGGTGACACAGTTCTCCCTCAATCTTCCTAAATTTCGGTGCTATTATTTTTGCAGAATACTCTAATAGTACTAACATTTTAAAAAGTTATGTGAATTTAGCCTATCTTATTAGTTAGGGTTTCATTGTTAGCTTTTACTCCTGCCATGGCAGTGCTTTTTAATTTACTACTGTGTTACCTGAAACAAAACTGCACTTGATCTACGTCCAAATTACACCATTACATAATAAAATAAGGAATTAATCAGATTAAAATAAGAAAGAAGTTAACTATAAGATGCTCTACTTGTACCAAATTTAAAAGGAGGCCAGAAAAGTAGGTATTGCTGCATCATTATGTTTTAAGGCAACATACTGACATTTAGAACTTCTCTTCATTACTAGTATTATTTTCTTTTACTTTACCGTTCCTCTGAAATAACAAGCTTTCTAAAAGTACTTTCACATTCTCACATACACAGAAGACTGATGCATCTTCTATTTTGCATACACAGACCCAAAAGCAACCTATATAGCATGCCCTTGCTTTCAAAGCATTCCCATTTGAAAGGATTACTTATGCCACTGCCAAGAGATGAGGCACCAGTGGAGAGAAAGAGATTGCTAACTTCCCTGATGCCCACTAAAATTCATCCCCAGTTTTGGCACGTAATCACCCTGGTGATCAACAAGTTGACTGATGAAGTCTTGTTACTTTGTGAGAGCACAGATGAGACATTTAAATCAGTAAGATATTTGAAACATTTTAGCAGAATTTCGGTAAGACATTCTAAGGACTTGCAGTGGGAGCCACTTTGTTTACAAAGCAAGCAAATTTATGCCAACACTTCTCTTCACCACAGGTGTCATGGAAGTTTGTGAACTGCACTGTTAGTGTCCTGAGAACGCTTTGTGTAAGATCCATTGGGGGACATCTTCAGCAGGTGGAAAGGTGAAAGCTTTCAACTGTTTTCAGTAAGTTACCTTCCTCCGTACAGACTCCATGCAAGAGGCACCACTGTGCTGTACCAGAAGAATACACAAGGACAAGGGGAAAAAAAAAAAGCATAAAGCAAAAAGTATTCATAGGTATTTGTTGGACTGTCAGAAGCAGACCATCAGGGCCACTCACAGTGAATGAACAGTAGTTCACAAAGCAGATTACATATCTGATAGAGAACAGTTTTGAAACATCTGTTCTCTTTATTTCATTAAAGCAGAAACAAAGGAAATCAAATTTAACAGCTGTTATTACGTCCAAAACTGATAAAACGGCTTTTACACCCACAGAAATGGAATTAAAGGTGCCAACCTGTATCCTGCTCTTAACTATTCCCTTTTTCATTGTTCCCTCAAACTTGCTAATAAAAAGGCACACACACACCACTGTCCATCTGGCACTAGCCTGCTTGCAACAGCAGCACTCTGCTGTCAGCTACTATATTTTTAGGGCTACATTGCACGACTGGTCAGTTTTCACCACTCCTTGAAAATGCTATGTGCACCAAAGCCACAGATATGCAGACAGTTGAACAGAATACTGCAGAAATACTCCAATTAATCCAAATTTTCTTTTTCATAAGAACCACTACACACAAATAAGTTATTCTTCCTCTTCCCAAACACTTACTATACTGTGTAACTCCAGGATAATGACTGGGGACTATCACTAATAAATGCCAAGTAGGCTTCAAAGCTTGCCCCAAAATTATGATCTTCCTTCTCATTACTGGTATACTGATTGTCCTTCACACTTCAGCTGTACAGTGTTCTGGTGACACTTGGGAAAGATAACGAAAAAGTCAAACAATGCTTCTACCCTTAAGAAGTGTAACTAACTATTTTTCCCCACTTTACGTCGTTGTGAGGAATATCAACTGTATGAGATGTGAACCGACACAAAAACATCCAGCAGCAAAGCCAAGAACCAACTTCAGTAGACACTCTTCCGCTTAAGGTCTGCAAGGATCGCCTCTATTAGGATGGCTTCATTCTCTGCTAAACCCCTTCAATCCGTCGTTTTATTTTATTTCTTATTAACAAAACACAGTAGGTGTTAGCAGTCCTAACAGAGAAGACAAAAAGCACAACGGATGAGGGAAAAACCCACCGTGCTCACCATCTCTTACACCTGTGTAGCTTTCAACAGTCTGAGCTAAGAAAAGTGGAAATAGAAAACCCGGGCACCTGGGCAGCGGAGCTGAAGGAAGAAAGGGAATATTTAAAAGCAATTAATTCCTGCCCTGTCTCGGTCTTCGCTTACACAAGGCAGGGAGTCGCTCCCCTTCCAGGGATGAGCATACGGGGAGCCCGGCCGCGGGTTAGGAAGCTCGGGAGGAGAAGGAAACCGCTCCTGCCCCTCGGGGCGCCACGGCGACCCCGGCCCTGGGACGGACGCTGTCCCCCGGCCGCGGCACCGCCCCACAGACGGGACCAGCCCCGCCGGCGGCTCCACGCGGCCGCAGCCGCCCCGCCCGCCCCTCCGCCAGCGGCGGCCCCGGCCCCTCCGCTCACCAGCCCGTCGATCTGCACTTGCTTGACGGCCGAGTCGCCCGTGGCAGCGGCCTTGCCCTTGCCTTTCGAGGCGCCGAAGCCGCTGCCGGTAGTCCCTGAGCCTTCCTTGCGCGACGCCATCTTTCCCCTCGCACCGGCCGGAAAGAGAAAAACGAAACACCGGAAGCGGCGGCGAGGCCGCCGCGGCGCGCAGGGAAACGGCTCCGGGCGGAAACTCGACGGGAGGGAGGCGCATGCGCGGTGCCGCCGCGGGGTGCCGTGGTGGCGGTGGGATGGCGGCGGTGGGATGGCGGCGGTCCGGCGCGGCCCCGGCCGCTCGCCGGGCGGAGCGGAGGGGAGCGGCCCTCGCTCGGCCTCTCCAGCCGGCACGGCGGTCCCGGGCGCATCTGGAGCAGGAGAAACCCTGTGCCTTGTGCAAGGCGCCTGTGGCCATCCCAGCTCACCCGACCTGGGACGGGAGCGGGGCCGAGGAGGCCTTCCTCCTCTCCACATGGCGCCTGGCAAACCGTTTCTGAGAACCTGGGAACCTCAGGCGGTGCATTTCCATGGCCTCCTTGGGCGATTCTGATGCGAACGGTCACGTAAAGCGACAGCTATGCCCGTGGGCTGCAGCGAGGGTTTCCCAGTAGGGCTGGGGGCGGCTCTGCTCGTGGGGAGCATTCACGCCTAATAAACCGGCTTGATACTGAGGGAGAAGCACTTCCAAGAGATAATGCATTTTAAAGCTTTGGATTTTAGCTTTGAAAAAGCAGACTGCCATGGAGTTATGTGAATATCTGTCCCGAGCGTGAATAACGAGTCATCAGTGCACTGAGAGGGGATACAAAATCTTAACATCAGATACAAACAAAACCCTGAACTGTCAACTGCTCATGTTCTCAGGAAAGGGTTTAAGTGTTGTATGAAAAGTTAACTGTTGATTGTGCTTTGCTGCTCTTTTTTGTTTGTTTGTTTGTTTGTTTGTTTTAAGAAAGTATTTCAAATCCTACACATTCTTCTGAAAAATTAAGTGGGCTGTGAAAGGTAGACATGCTGGACACCCCAAAGCTGTCCAGACGCTATGCCAAATATGTGACCTCATAAAAATTCACTGTGAACCTTTTCAACAATGTAGTTGACACTAATTTCTAACTGGGGGAGGGGAACATTTTTACCAACACCAATGTGAAAATGTAGCTGCATTTTCCAGCAGACACAGACCCAGCATTTCCCTGTTCCTACAAAATGGCCTTAACGTCAAGAATATTCCCTACCAGCTGCCTGCATCAGGGCTGGAACAAATTCAAGGAAGGAATCTAGTATAATAATCATCCCCACCAGGCAAACGTAAATGCCACTGATACCACTGACCAGATCTGCATTGACTCTACCAAGAAACCTAGACACCCAGCTTAGCCAAGAACACCTCGTGTTAGATGTCTAAAGTTAGGTGTGATGAATCCCACTTTAGATTTCCCTTTGGGAAAAATCTGTTAAATGGAGATCAAGGGTGAAGTTTAGAATTGCAGCATCACTGAGGTCAAATGTGCCTTGTGCCCCAAAGAGACTGAAGTGTGCACGTGCAGCGGGATTAGGGCGTTGTTCTAAGAAATAAGTTTGTAGAGAGGCTGATGCAATAACGACCCAGAGTTTCAAGGCAGTATGCTGTGGCCAATGAGCTCAACCATCACGTAGGTGTTGCAAATTTTAGTCCTACCCTTCACAGGTTTCCATGACTGAATGTTGCACTCCCACTGGCATCACCTTTTGAAGTTTTTCTAGAGAACAAAGTTGGTTGATTCAATATTAATATTTCACTTTGCTGTTATATACACATGCATATCCAGTTTTAATTTACAAATATGATCAAATAGCTTTAATTAAAGAAAACTAAGACTAGGAAACAGTATTATGGTAATACAGTGGTTTTCAACTCCAGTCCACRGACTGCTGGAGAGCTGTGGGCTCCTTCAAAGATGCTGGTGAAAGGTATTTAAATAGAAAAAACATTCCTTCTGTCAGTAAATGCACAGTGCTTTACCACTGGCAAATTCTTAGGGATCTGAAAAGGAATGAAAACTCCTGGGATAAGACAAATGTGATACATTATTCCTGCCTATCAGTTTTTGAACAGAAACTCAATGTAATTTAAAAAGAAAAAAAAAAAAAAAANAAAAAAAAAAAAAAAACAACCCCAAACCAACAAGTAGCTACAGCACAGAACATCAGCATGTTCAAAGAGGTTGCTGTGGGCACCCAAAATAGCCCTATTCGAGGGACTGGCATAGGGCTCACATTACTTAATGCACTGCCAGAATAATTCAGTCAATTTGGTTAATTATGATTAACATGAAAAATGAAACACAAATATCAACTTTCTACTTTACAGAACTCAGCAGATCACTGGAGGCAAGAGGCCATAGAAAATTTCACTGCTGAAAATACTGAATTCTTGAAAAGGAGGCCGTAAAAAGGATGTCAGACTGAAAAATTTTAGTAACATTGCCTAAGCTACTCAGGAAAACCACAAAACAGAAGACTTCCATCATAAAATATTTTAGAAAATTCAAGCAGTGCACAAACTCCATTAATCATTTTTAAGTGATACTCTAAATCAAAAGACAGMCGGAACCGAACAAAACCCTTTTATTCCCCAGTCCTGCTTAAGTAAAAACCTTGGTAGAATTCAGATGTGTCATTTATCTCKACAGCACTGCTGCACCGTACCAATGCTATGAGCAGAACTAGTGTTGCTAAATGGAAATTATCTGATTAAGGGTTCAAAGATGTAATCCCCTCCAAATTGTCAGACTGACTTTACCTTAAGGGCTAAACCAACTTGAATTACGTTTGTGTATGCTGCAGGCTAAGACCATGCACWTGAGTAGTTACCAGAGATCGGCTAACCTGCAATGACTTGTTACCACTTGGTAAATGGGTCATGTCTGAATTCTGTGTTTTTCCTCCCTACCCTCTCAGCAATTCCAAATATTTCTAAGTATAATGGACACCTTAATTTCATTATCACAAAGTATAGAGGAATAGGGAAGAATCACTTAAGATACACACATAGTAGTCTGTACTTGTACTGAGACACAACAGCACCCCAAATACAAAGTTGCACTAATAACTACAATTGCCTAAAACAACATTAATTACCTACAAAAAGAAATTGTTTCCAGTAAAATAATCTCCAAAACTTGGTGTATTCACCTAACACAGACTTAGAATTACCTTGTAATATCTTGCACCCTTACAGAAGTTTCAAGTTCAGAAAAGCTCAGTTTTCTCGAAGAGATGAGGTATTCAGGCTTAAACTCTCAAACATCAAGAAACACAGGCACTTGGCACATCTCCATATGAATATATCTCTGACCTTTTTCAGTGTGCCATTATATGTAACGTACCTACTCTGCCTTAGCAGGCGGGTGTATTTCTTAAAAAAGTAAGTACCTAACATCTTTTCTTTGTAAAGTAAGGCTTGTATTTGGGAGAACTGGAGTGAATATAAAGCTGTACTTAATCCCTACATTCAAGTACACAGCTTATTCCATGTAATTCTACACATGGCATGGTCTCTTTGCTCCTTTGGAAATCCCTTTCTTATTCACAGCATGCCTTTTGATAGTAGCCTCTCACTTACATACACTTTCATATCTCATAGGGAGAGTGAAAATCCTTATGACGAGAGGGTTCCTCTGTGTCAGTGGTATCTGTGGTGGGTTGACCCCAGCCAACAGCCAAACACCCACCCAGCCTCTCGCTCACTCCCCTCTCCCACAGGATGGGGAGAAAACAGAAGGAATGCGAGAAGACTTGTGAACCAAGTTTCAGAAGCCATGGGACAGACAAGAACTCTTAAATGCTCATTCTTTTCTTTCCTTTGTTTCCAAAAAAAAAAAGGGGGGGTCAGAAGAAGATGTAACAGGGACCCTCAGGTCTCTCCAGTAGATGCAGTTTTGCCAAGTGCATGCTTGTATAACTATATGTAACTGTATAACTACAGTTATATTCAGTAGCGCTGCATGCCATGTGCAGGCGATTCCAAACACCGACTACAGCTTCAGGAAGCAGCGTTGTGTATAAATCCTGTGTAATTCAGGGTTTATCAGCCATTTGTGTTCTGCTGACCACAGCATTTTAGGTCTAAAGGAAATGAAATATCCCCTGTGATATCAACTCCATGTTAAAAAGGTTCTCCCTGATGAATAAGGTAGCACTCTACACCCACTTTGCTCAGGTATCATTGATCACTGATCACTTCACCAGGTGCAAGTCACTGAAGTCAGGCCCTTCATATAGTTATGTCTACAGCATCTACAGGATTCTGTTTCACTGATAAATAATAATCTTTAGTGTCAGATATTCCAATGCTTACTACTTTACACAGAGGAGCTCAATGTGAAAATTTAAGATCAGGCTACATAACTGCATGTGCATTTTGTGCCAAAGAATTTTTAAGTACTAGTATTTGTCATGAGGCTAATTGTGATTTTAGAAGTTATTGATGCCAATACTGAAGTCCATTCCACAATTTTTTCTAATTTTCTTCAAGAGAATCAAAGTGAAGAAATCAGTTTTGTTGGAATTTTTATTTGAAATAGGAAATGGAAAGTAATAAGGTACAGGGGTGATAGAAAAATGGTAAAGGTGGGAGCTGCAACAGCACAGAAACCCCCAGGGACAAACATCAAATGCAATAAAGGAACTACAGGACCAGAATGTGAGCTTTGAAAATTCGATTTCTTTTCTGTAAGAATGGAGGTTTCAGAGGCCATGCGTGGTTTCAGCCATGCTCTTAGACAGGCAACCTTTTAGCGTTTGCTTGACTAAATGTAAAAGCATTATACTAAAAAAAATGGAGCAGCTATCCTGGACAGTAGCATAATAAGGTGTTTCTGCACATGAAGGAAATATTTAAAATATTAGCTCTTCTCTTGGGAAAGTTTTTTTTTTTTCACTGCTCAACTTTTTCTCTGCTTTTTTCAGTAACTGTTTTCCAATAAATGTTTTCAGTTACCTTTTATTCTTATCCACTCTTTTTATGTTTCAGGTGTTTATAGCTATTTTTTATTATTAATGAATCATTTAGTATAGCACCTCAAAACCTTTAGCATACAACTAACAGGAAGAAAAAAAATGACGTAGGAATTAACAATAAAATTACCTAATTGAAAACGTAGTTGATGAAAAAGACTGAGACATTTTAAGTGCTAATTTTGGCTTGTAAAACAAAGAAAAGTTATTTGCACAAAGTTATTATATGTTTCTAAGCAGAGCCAGACTCTTGCTATAGTATCAAGTTAGAAAATTATGTAAGCATAGACAGTACATATCATTTATCACCACAATGTAAAGATTCCACTTCTCTGTTCCCAGTTAACTGATTTCTCCCGGAAATCAATGAAAGGGTGAAAAGGCACATATAGTATCTCAGGCAACTGAACTGAATTCTCTTGCACAAATCAGAATTTTGGCCATAAAGTTAATTTCTTGTCTGAGATAGGCTTCCAACGTAATTTCTCTTTTGATGTCAATTTGTTCTGCCTTATCTTCATAATCAACTAATGCACCTTCTGATTCTTGATGACACGCAAGCTATCACATGCCGAAGATAACAAACTTCTCTAAGGAGAACAAGAAATGAGGAAACAAAGGGAAGTAAGCATACCAAAAATCCAGAATGTGTTACGTCTTCCCGCTTCCTGTAATCTCCAAAGTAAAACTATGTAGTTGTTTAAAAGAACTAAAATGGACCTGATATATTTACTTTCTATCAGGAATACTAAAAGGGGGAGAGGGATGTTCTGCTCAAAATGAAGCAATGGATACTTTCATAGGCACAACAGGAGACAAGCTGTAAAGCATCGCTCCATTCTTCCCCTCTATCTACCTAGCACATCGGCTATCACACAATCAATGTTTGGTAAGGTACCTTCCTGCTTCTGCGTTCTTCCCACTCCCCAAATTGAAGTTACAATTCCAGTCCTGGGTACTCCACGAAGACTTCCTGTTTTTCTAGATTATGGCACTTCTACATCACTCCTACGTGCTTCTACAAGCTCTGCGAGTATAGAGGGAGCAGTACTGCAGCATGTCACACGTGGCGAGAATGGCAACTAACTAGTGCAGATCTCGACGAACAGTGCAGGGAGGAAAGGCTGCTCTCAAAGGATGCCCTTGTGTGTCCTTACAGCAGCACAAAACCAGTTGTTTAACATGTACATCTCAGAGAGCTGCATCAACCAAAAATGCTGCATAAACTAAATGATGCGTATCAGTGAAGTGTATCTATTCAGAAAGACAAAAGATTTAGTTAAATTAGATAAGATCTGATTTTGTTCAACATTCATGTGAATTTAGCTTAAGGTCAAAAAAGAGAGAAAAGCTGGTATAACATTTGAGAAGCTGTCAAGAATCCCACTGATTATTTTCAGCCCTACAATTTCTTTCAGCTCTAGTAAGAAAGGTAAAGTTGCCTGGAAAATCTTTATTCTCCAGAGCATTCTCAAAGTATTTGCTACTACAAGCAGTCACTTAAATGTCTGTATAGATATCCATTGTATTCTATTTCTTACCCATGGAAGCCACCAGCATGTAGTGAAACTAAATATCCTAACCTCTACATTAAATGTGTGCTTCTTATGATATACAATTTAAAAGATAGTTAACGTGGGACATACTGTGATGAGCAGTTACGGTATTTAAACCTGAAGTAATTTTCTCACTAAGGAGTCTGGTAACAGTAGAGCCAGAAAGGTGCAGAAAGCTTTACCATATACAAAATTCTCATCTGCTGAGTTCGTAATGATCCATAAAGAAAAAATAGGTCTTGTCACAGCCGTGTTTATTATAAATCCAGATGTTGCATTCCCATGAGGTAACAGAAAAATAGGTACTGTAAAGGTGAATGTACATGATGAAGGCTAAAATTCAAAAGCTCAAAACCAGCCCCAAGGCGATGAAAGGAGGAGCCAGCAATGAATAATAAACATCCTGACAAATATAATTTAGCATATTAAATGCTGCTGAATCTTATTCTGTGGGCTATACATACCTCAGAAAAATTCTAAAATACACCTAGGAAAGTATTTTCAGACACACTCCAATAATGTTTTACTATCCTGTGTTTATTTATTACGGTTTTGTTTCCAAATCTTGTAATTGAAAACCCTACTCTCTTCTTTTTTGTAAATCAGTTCATTTTTTATATTTAAGCATGTCTGGTGCTAGGACTTATTACAGATAACCACAGAGCACAACATTTGCCCAAAAGCAACACATTCAGATGAAAAAGGTCTGACACAGGACAAGTTTGGGAGAATCAGGAGTGAAGATCTTTTTCTTGCCAAGCTACACGCATTTGCCAAGTGGCAGCTATTAAGGAAAATCTTTATTAGGCTGACATCAAAGCTCTTTTGATAAAGAACAGCTTTTGCTTCAAGTAATCCACATCACAGCAATTTTGTGTTATTTAATTCTACTGCTGCTTTACCTAGCATCTCAAAACCAGCTGAACTCCTATACACCAAGAGATGGTCTTCTCTGCAAAGAGCTAATACTCTGCTGAAGCAAGTTTTGTGTGCAGTGCAACCGGTGAAGCCGCGTTTCCTATGACGCCTATCATTGCTCAGATTTGGTGAGTTCAGTATGAACTTACTTTGGATCTATAGAAGGTCTCCTTCAGTGTGACACCTTATTTTCATAAATACTGTATATTTACCCACAGGGTATTAATATTATTGATAAAGTCACAGGAACTCTTTCGTTAGATCAGAACTGTACCCTAGACCAGTATACTGTCCGACAGCGATCAGGAACTTGTGTTTTAGAAAATGAAGTTCCTCATTTCAAATTCAGTTTCCTGTCTTTGGAAAAACAAGTCACGTTAACAAAGGTAGTGCTTCAACACCTTCCACTCTCCTTCTCAGGTTCGCTTCCACAATGATACTGCTGGTAGGCAGTCTACTGATACCACAGGTGGTTTGTTAGTTCTTCGATAGAATGGTCACTTAAAAAAAAACCCTCAAAGTCTTTTAGTGGTGCAGCCAGATAACTCATGAAACTTCTCAATTAAAAGTATAATAGCAAGTAATTTCAAAAAGGTATCTTCCTCTGAGCTTTATGACAAGCTTTGCTGTGCTACAGATAGTTTCTGTAAGGGTATGTGGAATGTGAGAGCATTTGGTTCATTAAGTCAGTCATCTGGTTAAGGATTATTCAGTATAAAAGAAATAAGAAATAAGACATAAGAAGGAAAGTGATATATTAAACACACAGACACACACAAAAATTGCCAAATGAGCAGGTGGTAACAAAGACAACAATGAAGAGCAGAACTCTTCAGGCCATTAAAGGCGCTACCAAGGAAGCCACCCTGAAGACAATCAACCTGAGCTTTGTCACTGTAAGATGGGGGAAACATGATTATCGTGAGTTTTACAACATATTTGAGGGGGTGTATGGGACTGTGCAAAACTTTTTATGGGATATCAGCAGGGGCTTTGGGGATTATGCAAAACTTACTATGGGATGTTCATAGAATTGGCCAAAGGCAGGGAAAGGAAGGATCAAGGTGGATCTGGGGGGACATGTAGGAAAATGGGGAGGAGCGGGGCTCACACGTGAGCAGGCAGCGGTCCACTTCACTGTCTGTACTTACATTATATATGTCCTCTGTGTGTGTGTGTGCATGCATATGTTTGCCCAGCATACATGTGAGCCTGAGACCCCTACCAGGTCCAAAGAGTGTACGTGGGTGGACTTCAGCAGCCAGGAGCAGCAACCCCCCATCCCGGAGACCACTGGATTCAGCAGCTCCCATAAGATCCTTAGGCTTATTTTTAAAAAATCCGCTCTACAGATTGCTCATGGGAGTAGTAAAATAATTGAGCTTAGAAGGAAAATGGTGAATTTTATTATATGTAAAATACTGTCAAAACATCAAAGAAAATGTTGAAAAAATTATACTTCTCTGCACTGCTATAGTATTCTTACAGACATTACTTTTAACATTTAAAATTTATTAAAAAGAAACTTTAAAAGAATTGCATAGAAGTGAAATACAATTTACAGGTACTGCGAGTAGTTTATCATACAATTAATGCTATATATCTTCTGCACAATGAAGAAGGAGAAATCTGTGCTGTTGTTTTGCCTGCTAGCCAGCCTTCTGAACTTATTTTACCATACCAATTGCATTACAACTTGTCTGTGATGATACTGTTTGCCAAATGAACAGTGAAGGAGTATCTCATCACAATGGTATTTAACACCCTACTCTGGATCATATCTTACTTTGCATTTAGTTCAAAATGATGACTCGTTCAAGCTCTCATTTACTTTTTTCTCCTTTTTATCTCCATTCTGTAACAGCAGCTGTTACCATTGCAGATTCCACATTCTAGCTGACAGTTCCACTGTGAGACGTGCTGGCAAAGTGTTCTTAATAAGGAATAACTGCCTGTCTTTGGTCAGTTAATTTTGAAAAAAAGAAAAAGAAAAAAATCATCTAATAAAGTTTTACTTTGGAGTCTTGCTGAGTGTTTTTGTCTAATTTTTTAGTTAGATAGAGGAACTGAGACACCACACCAGTATGGGGATACGTCGGCCACAGGACTGAAGTTTAATAAAGACCAATGAATTCAACTTACCACATAGCTCATAGAATAAGGCACATATCCTTGTATATCCATGACACTCATAAGCATGCGCAACTGTGCCCTGAAGACAGCTGGAAAGAAGGATCTGATGACAGAAAAATTCTGTCAAGAGCACAGTCATATCGCAAGGAAAATACTCTCAATCACCTGTTCTTCCCACTTTTCATCCTGTAGCCACTTTAAATTATCTTCCCATTTAAACATTTCCATTTCCAGAATAGTAATTAAATGCCTAATTATTCAGTTTCTCTTAACACTTACCTGCTTGGAAGCAGATGTTTCCCATGTCTATTTGGTAGCAAAAAGACCAATATGACAGGTGGGTATTTGCTTAAATGACCTTAGAGCAGTCTGGCTGATTACAGTGAGCTAACTGGCAGGTAGCTGCAAATTTTGCTTGCAGTACAGTTGTCCCTGGCAGAAAGATGTCTGCCGTTGTACCTGCACAGCGAGACAGCCGTCTCTAATTATCATTTTGGTGGTGTTAAGATACCACATCCCTTTTCCTGCCTAAAATACAGGCATTAAGTTCAGTTTCTTAACTGCCAGATGTCTGGTGTGCTCAGGTTCTCTGGTGAACAGGGAGGAGTTTCTGCAATCCAGCTTTCTGAATGACAGCTATTTCCCCAGACTACAAGGAAATTAAATTTTCTATTTGTCATGGAAAAAAAGGAGTGTTAAAATGTAGAGTATATGCTTTTCAACTTTAATTAATTTTGAACTTTGTGCATATAGAGCTTAAGTTGATGTACCTAACACAGGCAAACGGTAACAGCAGGCATTGAGTAAGCCTTCCCAAGGGAAGTATGCTGATGGATGATTAAACTGCACTGACGGTGAGGTCTCTGGGACAGTAATTGTAATTTAATCATTATACCGAGTTAGGAAAAAAGTATCTTGTATGTTTCTGATCTTCGCAAATGGCAGGCGCTAGCACAGCACCACAAAACACAGGGTAACGAAGCAGTTCTCAGGTGATCCGTGTGAAGCACGAGGTGAGSGAGCGGGACCCCCTGCAGGCCCCACGCACGGCGGGCAGGCAGCACAGCCATCTCCCCCCGGTCAGCCACCGGGAGCACCGCTCGCCCCCCGCCGCGGCGCACGCCAGCCTGGCCCGCCAGGCACAAGGGAGGCGGACACGCTGCCCTCGGGGGGGGGGCGTAACCGCCGGCCTCGCCAAGCGGGCCGGCGGCCGCGCCAGCAGGCCTGCGCCCCCCGGCCCCAGCTCCCCCCGGCCTGCGGGGGGGGAGGGGG
>JAYKAV010003221.1:1939361-1979046 GCA_035582835.1 Phoebastria nigripes | reverse complement strand
CCGATCCCGGCCGCCGGCTGCCCCGGCCCCGCACCCGCCCCGCCCCGCCGCGGCGGCCGGGCCGGGCGCAGCTTCCGGGAGAGCCGCCGGCCGTTCCGGGCGGGCGGCGGCGGCGCCATGAAGGTGACGCGGCAGAAGCACGCCAAGAAGAACATGGGCTTCTACAAGCACAACTTCCACGTCCGCGAGCCCTTCCAGGTGCTGCTAGACGGCACCTTCTGCCAGGCCGCGCTCCGCAACAAGATCCAGATCCGGGAGCAGCTGCCCGGCTACCTCGGCGGCGCCGCGGAGCTCTGCACCACCCGGTAGGGCGCGGGGCGCCGCCACTGCAGGGGGCCGCTGGCCAGCCCCAGTGCGCATGCCGGGCGGGGGGGGCTGGAGACCACGGGGGAGCGAGCCGCAGTGCGCATGCCCGGGGGGTGGACCTGGAGTCTGCGGGCCGCAGTGCGCATGTGCCCGGCGAGCGGGGCGGGGGGCGGAGGTGGTGCGTGCGGTGGCCGCGGTCCCTCAGCCTCTCCGCAGGCAGCGCCGGCGGTGGCGTGGGGGCCGTGGGGCTCTGGGCTCGCGTGGCTGTGGGGCCGAGGGCGGTAGCTGTGGTGCGGGGGTAGCGCTGTGGGCTGTAGTTAACTTGCCGAAGGATAGGAGCTTCTTTCAGTACTAGCTGCCCTTCCGAAGAGGGCAGAAACTGTTGAGGGATGAGGTGGGGCGAGGGGTAACCCCGGTGGGTGAGGGACGGCTGGGTGGGCCTCTTCCCACTCCCAGCGTCTTCTTGGCGAAGTGAGAACAGAGGCAAACTCGGATCTCTTGGGCGGGGAGGGAATTACTGCTTGTCTGGAGTTTCAGCCTGCCAGTAAGGGTTTGTTTCCAAAGTAGCTGTTCTCAAGGGAGGACAAGGATGCGCAAGACAAAGGCGTGGAAGTAAAGCATGCACACTAAATATCTAAGTTGCCTTCGTTTCTACTTGACTTTGTATATTGCGTATGATAAAATCTCCCTCACTTGGATTTCTGCAATGACAGAATAGCCAACTGCCCATCATGGAGGCAAGTACTGAAAATATCAGGAAGATGTAAACCCTAGGCTACAAAAATTAAACACTGAGCCATCTTGCAAAGCATACAGAACTGGCCCATACTTCTAAACAGTAGAAAGTATCAAGTCATGACCTTAGCTGTGAAAGGTTTGGGAATCACTTTGATCCAAACTGTATTCCAGTCATGTTTAAATGTCACTTCTTGCTTCCTTCTTTCAGCAGTATCTATTGGTCTTTTTGACCTGTTTTCACTTAGGACAGCTGAATGGACTCGTTTTCTCTGCTGTCAGAATGCTAAGTTGGTGAGGCAGCACCTCAATGGCATGACCAGAGCTTCCCTGAGGAAATGAGCTGGCTTGCTGTGAGAGTCTTTGTAAAAAGAACAGGCTCAAGTCTCCACAAAGACTGTCCTCAAAGGCTAAACTTTCTTCTCTGGGAAGAAAAATAGTTTTATTTAATATCTTGCAGTTATTTTGGAGATAAATGTAAACAAAATAAAAGTTCCAAAGAGGTTTTTGGCCTACTCCTTCTGATTAATCACCATGCTACCATATCCTTGAACCTGTATTTCAAGCCCATACGTTCCTACCACTGTCCACATTTAATAGTAAGACTCACTGGCTGAAGTAAGTTAGGTTTCATCTCCTGTTCATTCTGAGTATACAAGCTAGCATTCTCATAGACTGCTACGCTGTCCTGTGTGAACATCTGCTCTAACTGCTGCTAAGAGGAGGATTTTAGGTTTGTGTTTTATTGTCTAGTTGGAACGTTGTGGAGCCATAAACTTCCAGACTTTTAATCGTATGGACAACCTGTTTTCTTCTTTTGCTTGAATTCTGATAGCAAGATTTTTGGTTGGATTCTGATAGCAAGTTTGAAGCATGGTGATGGACGCCAATACAGAGTTTAACTTGCATGGAGTGATTAATCAGTTTGTGCTAATTCAAGTAATTTTATTCGTTAAGTAGTAGTTCACGTGCTAGGTGATACCTGAACATAAATGTAAGGACTTAGCATTGTCACTGATATGAAATATTTTTAAATCATTTAATATAACTTAATGTTGTTACTGGTTAATTTTGTCTGGAACCAAGGAAATCTTGCTGACATCTTCAGATGGGTTACTGCTTTCAGATTACTGGGTGCCATTTACAAATCATAGAGCCTGAACAACTGGGCATTGCTCGTTCCTAATTAACTCACGTCAACCTTTTGCTGTTGTAAAAAGTGTGTAGTTATTTTCTCATTTAGAAATCACTGTTGGTTTTGGTTTTCAGATGTGTTCTGAAAGAACTGGAATCACTGGGGAAAGCACTGTATGGAGCAAAATTAATTGCCCAAAGATTTCAAGTTCGAAACTGTTCTCACCACAAGGATCCTGTGAGTGGTTCGGCCTGTTTACTTTCCATGATTGAAGAAGGCAACCCTCATCACTTCTTTATCGCTACACAGGTAAATGCTCATGGGAAACATAACTCCATTTCATTTGAAGCGATCCTTTGATACCTAAGGGTAAGGAAACCTACAGAAACCTCGATTATGAGATTTTTAAATAGCTTGTGGGAATTAATCTTGTAAAGCCTTACTTGCTCTTAAATGTATTTGCTAATTATGAAGTAGGGAATCTTTTGTCTTACTTGAACAACTAGGTATTTTTACCCTAGAATGATATTGCTTAGTTTAGCAGAAAGTGTAGAAAACATGCTGACTACCTATTGACATGTAAGAAAACAACTGATGAATGTTAATTTGCATATTGTTTGTGTGTGCATCCCCTGCCCTGAACTGTTTTGCACAGTAGTCTGGAAAGTGAAAATACATGTTAAACGACCATATAGCTTCAATTTTAAGAAATTTTGGACGTTTTAACTAAAGAATAAAGGTAGAACTTGTGTACAAATGAGAAAGGCAGGTTTTTTCTTAGGTCTGTTATTGGGACTGTATGTGTAAACTATGTATAAAATGGTTTACAGTAAAATTCTGTATACTTATGTAAGATACAAGGAGTTTAAAATGACTTGTTACAGAAGAAATTACCTTGCTTCTTGTGGTGTACTACATACCAATGAACTGGGACTTTTTCCTCAAAAAATGCATGTATGCTTATACATGCATGAAAAAAGGAAACGTTAATAAATTTTCCATCAGAAGTACAGCTAATCAGAAGGAGAGAAATTGAAAATTAAATTGCTCTGAAAGGCACTGCCAGGTATAACTGCTAGATTAAGTTTCTTATCTTTTTCATAATGTAATTTATCTTCATAGTTTTGTATTAAAAGTAGGTGCATTTGAATTGCAAATATCATTTAATCTCAAAATATTGACTAAAGTATTTAATTTTACAGGACCAGGATTTAGCAAACAAAGTGAAAAAGAAGGCTGGCGTTCCTCTCCTCTTTATTATTCAGAACACCATGGTGCTAGACAAACCTTCTTCTAAATCTTTGGCATTTGTTCAAAAGTTGCAGACAAATCAGCTTGTTCCAGAGCACCAAAAACAAAGTATTGTGCAGCTTAAAGAAAAGGAAGGACTAGCAAAGCAAGAAGGTGAAAAGAGAAGAAAACGTAAAAGGGCAGGCGGCCCCAATCCTCTCAGCTGTCTGAAGAAGAAAAAGAAGAAAACACAGGAGGGTCAGGAGCCTTCTGCTGAAAAGAAGAAAAGAAGAAAAAGAAAGCGAAATAGAGTTAAAGCAGACGCCGTGCAGTCAGTGCAGAAGAATGAAGAAGAATAAACCCATCTTTGTAAACAATGCAGGACTTGAACATTGTTTGAACTTCGCAAAAAGAAAGATTAATATGCAATCATGTGAAATCAAGTTGTTAATATTAAAACTTATTTTTATGAGGTGGTACTGCTTATTACTGCATCTCAACGTTAGCATGTTATTGTCCCGATTATTTATCCTGTTGTTTAGTAATTGGGTTTGTGACAAAATATTTAGGAATCCTCATGTTTCATTATTCTCTCCAGCATCTTGATTCCTGCCAGGGAGTTCACATGATCGGTAGCAATTTTTTAGAAATGCTTCTTTGGTTTCATATGGGTTTTGGTGGGATACTAGACTTCTTTCTAAACCTAGGTTGCTATTCTTACTAAAACTAGTTTTGACAGTTGTCCTGTTACAGAATGTGGAATTGACCTAAAAGAGCATAGTATCTTATTTATCTGTATTGTTTGAATACAAAAGTTAACTCTTTTGCAAAGTGACCAGATGCCCTCAAGAAGTCCCTTCCAGCCTAAATTACTCTGTAAGCTCCATGTGAACTGATATGTCTTGCTGTTCATGGTCTTTATTTATTAAGAAGATCCTGGAGAGCGTGTGATTGTGTTGATATTCCTGACATTATAATGGCATCTCTAGTGTGTCTAGTTTATTCTTCCCTTTTAAATAGGAAGAATGCAACTTGAAAATGCTGAATCAAAGCACTGTCTAACACCTAATGGCATCACAGTATAGCACAGCCGTGGAGGAGTCCTGAAATACAGCCAGCTGACGGTGATGGGACTCAGACCCTGTTGCACTTGTTTCACTGTTCTGTAAGGTTATGAACAGAATAGAACTGGGTTGGAGGAGGGAGCTGCCAAAATTGTTTCAAGTACCTGATTTTCTTCGGTAGCTATTTCCTGTAACTTGCAACTTTGGTGGCATTAGGAGGCAGAAGTGAGTGACTGAGATGACATCATGCAGGGGTATGCAGTAGAGCACGTGCTGTGGCATAGGTGTGCTGTAACGGTGTTCCCAGTCACCTCTTGCCAGATTTTTAACTTTTCTCGGTGCACTTCTACTTAACTGAGATGTAATTCTTAAAAGGAAAGCTTTCTGTTTCTTCACCTGCATGAGTTTAAGCCATGTTTTTTAAACAATCCTTCAACCTATGTATCATACGTTTGCAAAGTAGTTCTCATATGTGCATTATCTGCACAGGTTCTTGAATGTCTGGAGTACGTACACAGCTATAGTGTATGATGCTTTCTGTTGGCTTTTCAAATTACAAGGACAGTTGTTTCATGGAGTTTGAGAAACCAGCTTGAGTGATGGGGGTTGGCCAGTCGGAGCGGAAACTGCAGGGTCATTCCCTAGAATCTGCAGAGATTTCCTCTGGCCAGCGCAGGAGGGGTACCTCAGTGTGCTCTCTGCTTGCAGCACGGTACGCTGCTGCTGTAGCCCCAGGTCGAAGCCCTTCCTCGCAACACAGCTGTTAGGGGTGGACTGTGCCTTTATTGTTCCATATGAGAGACCACATGCACCTTGGGAACTGGCCGCAAGAGATGGAAGCAGCAAGGAAGGGTGCTATACTCGAGGTGAAAGCTTTAATTAAAAATTGAAAGCAGTCATGCTCATCATGGTATTGTTCCTACACTGATTGCTAATAACGAGTCCTGAGGAGAATTTTAATAACTCCTAGAAATTCCTTAATGCAGCATATTTGTTTAATGTACATCACCTTTCTCAAGCTGTCCTATTCCCTTCTCCTTCACTTGGGCACAGTGCCATGTTAATGTAGTTTTGCTTCCCATTCCCCCTTAAATATTGCTTGTATTTCTTCCTGCTCCCCAGACCCACCCACAGAAAGCACTGCTATAAGTAAAGTTTGGAGCAGTCAGCAGAGATGGTTCATCTTCAAAATCTCTTTCTGAGTCAAAAGTATGTTAAAACCCTTAACTTTAGTATAAATACTGTTTTTAAAAATTGAGCAGAAAACACACCCTAATTATTTACAGTAGTCCCTTTCAATGCAGTTGAAACACAAAGCTTAAATATACCTTTTTTGAAGACTATAGACAGACCAAAACATAATTACTGCAAAAAAGAGTATTTTAACAGTCCTCTAATGACTCCCACCTTAAGGAATTTAAAACAATATTTACCTATGTTTCCTTAGTATTTTGTTAACACAAACTGAGTCGTGGTATTGCCGTTGGGAAGAACTGGAATGAAAAGAGAGTGAGTTCTTCAGAGAAAAGCTGTAAAATTTGTCTGCAGCATAGCTGCAGCTCTCGTCCAGCGAGGTAAATAACTTGCCTTTCAGTTTTGGAAGAGAGCTCCTGCCCAGGCAACAAGCAGAGGCAATCAGTCCATGTGTTGTTACCATTTTGAAATTTGAAAAAAAAAAAACCCACCCTAGTTTCCAAGTAAAACAAGTCTGCCAGGCCAAAGCTGACAGGCTGTATTTGTATCATTAAATCAGTAACGCTAAGAGCAGCCTGTAACACTGAGCCCAGCTGGCATGGGCTGGCTCTGTCCAGGCTGGGTTCTCGTGCCCACCAGCGTGGCTGCCTGTGCATGGCCCCGTGCGGATGCTCTCTGTGCTGCCTCTGCCTGCCAGGATTTGGAGGAGGCTTAGCTGGCCCAGGCTAGAAATGATGCTGGGGTCCCGCTAATAATTCAGCAACATGCCTCACGGACCGTCCCTAGGCATTGTGTAAAACACTGCTTGGAAGTACCTGTAGAGCTAACTCTGCTGTTGTAGGTGTTCAGCTCCACGTTCTGCTGTCGTGGTTTAACCCCAGCCAGCAACTAAGCACCACACAGCCACTCACTCACTCCCCCCCGGTGGGATGGGGGAGAGAATCAGAAGGGTAAAAGTGAGAAAACTCATGGGTTGAGATAAAGACAGTTTAATAGGTAAAGCAAAAGCCGCACATGCAAGCAAAGCAAAACAAGGAATTCATTCACTACTTCCCGTCGGCAGGCAGGTGTTCAGCCATCTCCAGGAAAGCAGGGCTCCATCACGCGTAACGGTTACTTGGGAAGACAAACGCCATCACTCCGAACGTCCCCTCTTCCTTCTTCTTCCCCCAGCTTTATATGCTGAGCATGACGTCATATGGTATGGAATACCCCGTTGGCCAGTTGGGTCAGCTGTCCTGGCTATGCTCCCTCCCAGCTTCTTGTGCACCTGGCAGAGCTTGGGAAGCTGAGAAGTCCTTGACTAGTAGACTACTTAGCAACAACTAAAAACATCAGTGTGTTATCAACATTCTTCTCATACTAAATCCAAAACATAGCACTATACCAACTACTAGGAAAAAAAAAATTAACTCTATCCCAGCTGAAACCAGGACATCTGCCTAAAGCCATGGTGGCCAGTCCCACTCCCATATTTATCAATAAATGGTCTGGAGATCTGGCCACATCTCTAGTATAGACAGGGTCCCCAGCGTGACTTTTCTGATAAAGTTTAGGATCGTTTTGCTGTAGCATGCCGGGGGGACTGGTTTTAGTTTTGAAACTATGGAAAGCCAGGGGTAAATTAAAAGGAGCTTGAGCAAAATCTTCTTTGGGGCTATTGATTTCCTCTTTTCTCAGACAGGATAAATATATACCCCAAATCCCATGCAGTACCTCACTAAATCTTTTTTTAAAAAAGAGGGAAATAACCAGTGTTGCACAGCACAATGTATGCTACATATGCAGAGTAATAGATGAAGAAAACAATAATGCTTCAGCCACAGTCTGCAGGGCATTAATGCTGAATTTAGGACATCTACCAGCAGTAGAAGATATTTACCCAGACTGCCTGCCAATTCAATTGGCTGGATTTATACGTTGGTGTGATCTGGTATTGTACAATAAATCACTCCCTGAGCATCTGTTAACGACACTAAATAGATGAGTTAATTAATTAGAAGCTTCTGGAACCTAGGATGTTTATGAATCATTAAAGTAAATATGAATATGGTATGACTTGAAGAATAAATACATTCTGGTGGTGAAAGGAAAATAGGATGTCCAGAGCAGTCCTGCTCATTTGTTTTCAGCTACGCTGGTACAGTGTGAATGACTTCTCCATCAGCTTTAGAGTGTTCCTGGAGTTTCTTGAACATGTTCTGTCAGATACAAGATGAAGAACATCGAACAATACCATTATTTATACTCATTGCATCTTTCATATAGAAGTTTCACAAGCAGCTACTGTATATTTCATACCTCTGTGTGGGCGTAATATCTCACACAGGGAGCAGCCGGAGATACGGGGAATGAACAAATAAGAGCCCCAGCAGGTATTATCATTTACAATTTTGTGGAGAAAGATTGCAGTGTACCGAGAGAGAATGACAGAAAGCAAAAGTTTTTGTACCCAGAGAGTCAGGAGCGAGAGAGAGACTGCACCTTGTGATTTAGGAATGGCCTAACTAATGCCAGGAGAGGAGGTTGTGATGTATTTCTGGTAATTATTATGTCTGTGCACTCTGAACCCCAAATTTGCCTCAGAGAGCTCAGCTGTCTGCCCACGGAGGCAGTCATTTTGCCAAAGTTGCTACGGCTTGTTACAGAAGAGACAGGCTGGGCTCTCTCGGGGGCACTTTGTTTTCTGATTTCTTCTCCTGCGGTTGAGAGGGAGAGCATGCAGCTGCGCTCTGTGTATGGATACAGGGAAACAACGAAGCTGTTAACAAGGGTCCAATCAAAAACAACGCAGAGCCAAGACCTGGGAGGAAGAAAAGAGACGGTAGATTAGTCACTGGGATTTACAAGAAACCAAGGAAGAGAGAAAAATATATGAGGGTTTCTGGGTGTTAACTGGAGGAAAGAATTGGTCCGTAGCAAAAGGTGAACCAGAAATGGCTTAACGGTCAAGGAGAGTAGTGAACAGAGTAATAAACCATAAACAAATTAAAAAAAAAAATCTTCCTAATTCCCTTAAGAAAACTTCATTGCCCTTTCTGACTCAGTTTCTGCCTTTTCGAAACAGAGAGCTGGACTGACTAACCCGCTCACAGATCCTGCGTTGATAGCCCGAGAGTTCCTGCAGAATGTAGATCTCATGATGCCGAACACTCGTCTTGATGGTTTTTCAATATTACACACTTCGCAGCACTGGCAGGTTTGCAGCCAAATCCTTCTTCTGTAGAGCTCACCTGACATTGCACATGGCTCACTGCCCGGCACGCAGATATTGCATCCAGGAGCAACCTTATTCATGCCATTATTGATAGGGTGAATCCATGTAGTTAATTGCTCCTGAGGGTACTCACAGCAATAGCCTGGGATAAACTGAGGCTCTTCTGGCTGTGGAAATCATGACCCAAAGCATGATATGGGGTTTTTTAAGTCTAATCTCCTTCCAGGAACTCAGTAGAGGACTTCAAAGTTTCTTGTTGCAGTCTCGACTTCTAGTTGATCCAGAATGATCTTTTTGCCATGTTCTTTCCTCTGGGGCCAAAGATGCTACTGATTTCAGTCTTCGGGGTGGTTACTCTTTCAGACTGTCTCAGAGAAACACTGAGGAAATTTTTCACTTTGTGAATTGGCATCCGTTTCGACAGGCAGGTTTTCAGAAAAAATGAAGAGAACAGTTCTCTAGAATTCCTGGCTCCCTCTTTGTACCCCTGACCTCTCTGTCAGCTCCCAAGAATACAAGCAGGGCTGTTCCAGGATGGTCCAAAAATCTGTCTAGCCCAGCATCACGCCTCCAATAGGGGCCGAAAGCTATTCCTCAGGAATAGGATGAAAACAGACAAAACATTTTTTTGGTACTTCCCCAGATTACTTTCCAACTTTCTGACAATTTGTTAGGGAGTTCCTGACCCAGGAAAAATATTTTGTTTTTAACAGCACACAATGACTTTCTGTTTCACTAATTTGTCCAGTCTCTCCTTGAGATCATGTAAACTTTAAGCCTCTAATTTTCTGTGGTAAGGAGTTGCACAACTTGAACACATCTTACGAAAAATACTTTCATGTGTCTGTTTTGAATGTGCTACCTACCAGCTAGCCCTTGTAATGGATGAAACATTAAACGGTCATTCCTTAGTCACCCTTCCCTATGCAGCCACTCATGACTGCATAGACCTCTGTGGTATTTCCCCTCATTCATCTCTTTTCCTGGTTGAAGTATCTTCTGCATCGCAAACAGCAGCACCTAACAGGAAAGCAGATTTCAACTTATTCAGGCCCACTTGAGAAGACAAGAGTGTCTCTGCTTTCTGCTGGATGTTCTTCAAGGAAGAGCACGGACAAGAAGAGTCTTGTGAGAAAAGGCGCAGGACAGGAACTTTGCATTCAGCTCTTGGTTTGCCACCCACTCCCCGGGTGCCTGAGCTGAATGCCATTGCCCTTGGACATGTCTTGGCTTCTCGCTTGTGGAATGATGGTGTAAATATTTCCCTGATCTCCCAAGCTCTTCAGAGATTGGGATCTCTAGCATGCACAAAACAACTGGCCACTGTGCTGACACTATTGTAAGAGCCCAGTCTTCGCCCAATACACAATAAATTCTAAATAAAACTCAGCCGTACACTAGACTTACAGTTGTAACCCTGTACCCTAAAATTAAGACGTAAATGATAATTTGAATAGAATAGAATCATAGAACAGTTTGGAAGGGACCTCGAAAGATCATCTGGTCCAACCTTTCATGGGAAAGGGAGCCTGGATGAGATTATCTAGCACCCTGTCCAATTGCATCTTGAAAACCTCCAATGATGGGGACTCCACCACGTCCCTGGGAAGGTTGTTCCACTGATTGATTGTTCTTACTATAAAAAGATTCTTTCTTATGTCGATATGAAACCTCTGCCAGTGCAACTTGTTCCTGTTGCCCCTTGTCTTCTCCATGTGGCTCCTTATGAGGAGAGAGTCTCTGTCCTCTTTGTAGCCACCCTTTAAGTACTGGAATACAGTGATGAGGTTCCCCTGAGCCTTCTCTTCTCCAGGGAGAAAAGACCTAACTCCTTCACTTTCCTCATAGGGCAGGTTCTCCAACCCTTTGATCATCTTTGTGGCCTTCCTTTGGACCCTCCCCAGTCTGTCCACATCTTTCTTGAATTGCAGAACTGGACACGGTACTCCAGGTGTGGCTGACAAGCACTGAGTAGAGTGGGATGATCATGTCTCTGCCACTGCTAGTAATGCTTCTGCGGATGCAGCCCAGGATCCGATTTGTCGTCATTGCTGCAGCGGCGCACTGCTGACTCATGGTCAGCTTGTTGTCCACCAGGACCCCCAGGTCCCTTTCAGCGACGCTGCTCCCCAGCCACACAGATCCTAGCCTGGATCTGGACTCTTTGTTATGTCATCCCAGGTGCAGGACCTTGCACTTGGTTTTGTTAAACTTCATACAATTCTTGCTAGCCTGCTTTTCCAGCTTATCAGGGTCTCTCTGTAAGATGGCTCTCCTTTCTGACGAGTCCACTACACCACCCACTTTGGTGTCATCAGCAAATTTGGTGAGGGTGCTTTCACTCCCATCATCCAGATCATTTATGAAGCTGTTGAAGAGTGTGGGACCTAGTATCAATCCCTGGGGGACTCCACTTGTGACAGGCTGCCAGCCTGAGTAAAAACCATTGATCACCACCCTCTGAGTGTGGCCTGTTAGCCAATTCCCCACTCATCTCACAGACCACCCACCCAATCTGTATTTTGCCAGTTTGTCCAGGAGAAGGCTGTGGGAAATGGTGTGGAACATTTTGCTGAAGTCCAGATGAACAACATCCACTGCTTTCCCATGTCGAGAGAAGATATTATTTTGTTGCAGAAGACAATATCAGGCTAGTGTGGCATCATTTGCCATTGGTAAATCTGTGCTGGCTTTTCCCAATCACCTGCTTCATTTGGTTAGTGATACTTTCTAGGAGGAGTTCCATTACTTTCCCAGGGATTGAAGTAAGACTAATGGGCCTGTAGTTTCCTGGGTCCTCTTTTGGGCCTTCCTTGTAGATGGGTATGACAGTTGCCATCTTCCAGTCATTAGGGGGACATCCCCTGATCTCCATGACTTTTCAAATATTATAGACAGTGGTCTTGCACTGAGAAGTAACTAGTTTCCCTGCCCTGTTTAGCAATGATCCTACGTCTTCCCTGTGCTTCTGCTTACTGTGCACATACGTGAAGAACCCTTTCTTGTTGTTCTTGACGTCTTTGGCCAATTTCAGTGCTAGCCGAGCCTTAGCCTTCCTGACTGCTGCTCTGCATCCCCTAGCAAGGTTCTTGTAGTCCTCGATGGCTATATGGCCACCTTTCCATAGCTGGAATCTTCCCCAAAGTCCTGTGACCGGATTTCTATCCCACTTTTAGACCTCACCTCTCAGTATCCACAATGAGTTTTCAGAATGAGAGTTGCTTCTTTATATTAGATTTTTTTTATTAATTAACCTGGATATTAAAAAATTATATAAGGTTTCTGCATCATCAGTAGAATGCTTACAGAATTGCAGTATTTCCTTTTGCATTGTGTGGAAAAGAAGTCAGATTTATTGTTGCCCTAAACAAGAACAATACCATTGGTGTCAAACTTGAGTCAGAGAGAAGTGTACATAAAAAATCCAGGATCGGTGCTATCAGAACCCAGGCAGGCCTGCCAAGCTTCTGAGCTGAAGATAGTAAAATTAGAATGGGGATATGACACTCATACAAATCACTGCTCTGTGCCAATCAGTGGACTTTTTTCCATCTCTCTGGCTTTTCGTAATTTCTGGGGGACTTGATTTCAAGTCTGTATTTATTTCTTAATGCTAGTGAGAACAAGAACATTGTTATTACATATGCTTGACCATATCAAAATGGCAGACAATTAGCTTCGGTTATGTAGAATATYTGAGGGATGATTAATTTATTAGATTTTTAATTGGTCTCTGTGTGTAATGGACTAGGGAAAAGTAAGAAATAAGGCTGTGTAATTCATCTGAAAAAAATCTTGTTTCCTCCCCTCATTCCTTCCTTTTCAACTATTGAGACTTTTTTTTTTAGTTTTTTTTTTTTTTTGTTATTTATAATTTATTTAATTATCTGCTTTGGAATAATTTTTGGTGGATACTTGCCAGTTTACTAATACTCACTGCCCACTACCTGATGGTATCACAAACACACCATCTGTTCACTTGTGCCTTCTAAAAGTCTCTGAAGTAGCTAGCTGACTCAAGCTGCAGGAGGTAGGATTGCTCAAAATACATAATCATCAAACTTCTAAATAACGAAACTTTTTTTTCATGTGTGCTTTTTTAAAACTAAATTTGACTAAGGCTTTCTCAGCTACCCTCCTGTTATACACAAACTTACCTCCACCACAAACAAATCTGGTACCATTATGCTGAAGAAGACCAATGCCCTGCTTTCACTTTTTTTTTTTTTCTGAAGGATTTCTCAGCATTTTTTTCCATGATTGGGCCAAAACTGTGTGCCCCAGTCCCCGAATACATTTCTTTTGATATCCTACTCACCTGCCTACCAGTAAGCACCACTTGTTTGGTATATTTGAGAGTGATGTGAACACCACTTATCTTTGGCTGTACCCCGGCACCAGCATCTCTGTATCAAAGCCAGGTCCCCCCAGCCTTTACATCTCCTTTCCCCTCTTCTCCTCTCACTCCTCCATCCCCTTGCAGGTTCTCTCCTCTATGAAAACCACAGAAAAGCCTGTGGCATTTAGGTGCATAGGTCTTCTGCATGGACATACAAGGTGTATGGACAGTGAACTGAACAGAGCTGCCACTTACCAGGTGGAGAACAAGAGTTTGGGGAAGGCACTGGATGCATTTATGTGTTTAGGTAGTTTGGGCCCAGAAAAGAAAATCTAACCTAAAAAAGGAATCAATAACACTAACAGTTACTAAGTTTAAGTAAGTTTAAATATATCTAAGTTACTAAGTTTACGCTTAAGTCTGGAAATTCTGCTCTTCAGTTGAGAGCAGAAGGAACGGCTGAAAAATGTATAGCACAGTCCTGAAAACATTTACTCTTCACTAATGCCCTTGCTTTATGACTGTCCTTACCTGACTGTCTTGCTGGTAAACTCTTCCAGGAATGGATTTATGATCAGCATCTCCTTGTAGAATCACATGAGAGTTTCCTAGTCATCCCTGGGAAAACGACCCATTATTTTATCTAGAACAAGCTCCCCAATGGTGTTAGGCAACTAACTCACACCAGCATACTTAGGCACATTAAATGACTTTATAAAACTCAGTCTTGGTTCATCCTTCTGCTGGATTATGGCTGGGAGAGCAGATCTGAAATCTGGGAACATTGGCTCAGCCCCCTGCTCGTACAAGACAGTGCTTGTGGCTCGGCTGTTTTGTGGTGGCTGTGCCCTTTCCTTCGGTTACTAATGAATTGAACCCTGTTAAAACATTTTCAAATAAGAATTCCCAGTAGGTTACAAGAATAATAATATAATTCTTTTAAAAGGGAAAATAAAGCAATATTTTTGGTGGGATAGTGGGTATCTCTACAGGCTTTTACTTAAACTCCATGAAACAGCCAGTGTTATTTCTGCGAATGAAGATTAATTTCTGTGCCATTATCAAATGTGACCCTGGAGGAATTAATTGCATTTGTATCTCATACCGAAGTCCTATTTGTATAATCAAGCAATCTGGAACCGATAAGCCCGTTCTTGGGAAACCTCTGCTGCTCAACAATATTTGACTTTGCCTCAGACAGGTTATGGCCCACTGGGAATTGAGGAGCTCACTAAAACACCATTTGTAATGCAATGTGACAAATCCCGGAGCCAGGGCGATAATCTCTGCAAACTCTGTACAAACAGCCCTTCTGTCTCAGCAAAAGTGATTAATGGGCTCTGCAGAATCAGCATACGGCCTTCTGCATTAATTACTTCAGAGGGCGGCTAAATGGAAACCCCAAAGCCTGCAGAGGCTCAGGGGAAGGCTGGGGGATTTGCGAGGCCGGCCGGGACGCGGGGCCCCGCGCCCTGGCCGCGGGGCGGCGGGGGTGGGGAGGCCGCCCGAGCTCCGCCCGGCAGCCCCGGGGCGGCTGCAGCGGCGGCGCGGGGCGCCCCAGGCGCGGCTCCGCAGGAGCCTTACCTGTGCCTGCGCTCAGCGCGGCGGGCGGGGCCGGGCCGGGTCGTCCGGGGCGGGCAGACGGGCACTGCTTCTGGCTTCTGGCTGCAGCTCAGCTCCTTCAGGCACTTCTTGTCCCCAGGTCAGAACCGGGGTGCGGGTGGATGAGAAAACCTCCGCCGAGGCTGGCTTTGACGTGGAGACGGGGAGAGCCGTCAGGTGGGGACCGGGAGCTGGAGGGGATGTGGTCATTCAGGAGGGACCGTGGTTTGCAATATTCCCTCTGTTTCTGCCATAACTGACGTGATTTAAAATGCATAGGCTCTTTGTAAATTATTGCAGCTCTACTGCAACGAGTGAAACCGTGCCAGTTTATCTCCAGGGAAGATCTAAGCCTAAACGTTTTACAGAGAAAGAAAGAAAATGAGAGAAGTGTGCATTTATCTTTCCAGTACGTTCTCTGGGCCTCATCTAAGGGGAAAACTTCTACATCTTGTCTCAGGACCTTTAAATCCCAGCTGTGGGACTCTGGTTAGAGACCCCCATGGAAAAGTCTTAATGAATTTACCATGGATTTTTTCAAATTCATTAAAAATATGTCAAATCCAATAAAGCACACTAGCCTGCCTGTGTATTTTTCACTTGTCCCGTAGAAGTCTATGGCAGGGATATCATTGCCTGCCCAGACCTCTGGAGTTACCCAGTGATGGCACCACCCCAGCGGCTCTGCCAGATGTGATGTATTTATGCCCAGCAGGCTGAACTCCCAGTCATTACACCATAAATGTGATTTCAGCTGGAAGAAATCATTTGGTTATTCTGACTGTTCAGTGTGATCCGGTGACCACACAGCACTTCGCTGCGCTCAGACAGGAATTACATTGATTATTGATGGTACTACATCAGGTGTGGAGCCACCCTGACTAAGAAAGATTTGACCCTCTCTCTCGTGTAATGGCCTGTGCCTGTGACGATGGACCTCAGCAACGGAGGGGCTCAGTTCCCTACCCTACGTTATACGCAAGGAAACAAAGGCAGAAATAACTTTTCCAGTTTACACGTGAGGGGTAAAAATTACACCATTTTGGCTTCCTTGTCTTGTGCTTATCATGATGTCCTAATCAATTCTTAAAGGGTGCATTCATCTGACGGTCACCCTCTTAACTGAAGCAATACACCAAAATGGATAAACATAGGAAAAGATACCTACCGCGACACTTTGCACAGGAGGGTGCTTAGTACCTGGCGGGGGGGTTAAGCATAGGGAAATGAATAGGACAATTTTTCACTTGCTCAGAGCACCCACTCATTAGGCATTACACCTGATTTCTAAAGGCACTGATCTGAGTGAGAGTTAGAAACTCAAAAGCTTACAAATCAGCGGTAAAGACAGTACTAAAAATGCTACAAGTTGTCTGTCAGGATCTTCAGGCATCTTTAAAAATGTGGCTCTTGAAACTTCACCAGTGAAGCCTGAACTAAATCTCCACAGGTAGAAGCTCACTGTTTTCCCTGCACTACTCTGTCTTGAGAAAAAAATGCATGAAATGTTTGGAAAATAGCATAGCATTTAGCTTTACAGAGTATGTTCTCCTGAAATTGCCTGGATAAAGGCAGGGCAGCAAGAAAGCCACAGCCACAGCAAGGAAGCTGCGGTCTCTCTTCTGAGAAATAAGACAGCTTGAATTCTAAAGGGACTTTAAATAAAACAAGCAATAAAATAAAATAATGGTTCCAAACTGTTTTGAAGTCTTGCCACTTACTTGGCTGAGTAGCGGGCAGGGAGGGCAGGGAGGGCAGGGGCACTTAGCCCAGAAGGTCTGGAGGGAGGATGCACCGTGACATCCACATGAGGGGCTTTCTGTGTGCCACAAACAATTTGAGGGACATTTTATACTGGAATAACAAATTCAGAGTTGTGGATATATTAAAAAGAAAAGTGTCTTGTGGAATAGTGGAATAGCCTCTCCCCAGGTCAGACAGGTCGGAAGAGCACTGCCTGGCAGTTTGCTGATGGGAACAAGCGCTTGGGGAGGGGAAAGAGCAGCTGGTCTGGGGGCAGCAGGCTCCTCTTTGTACCACTTCTTTTGCACCTCATGGAAGGAGTCCTTATTCTTCTCTGGGAAGTTTCTAGCTTTTGTGGTATTCGGCAGCAGCCGAGCACGAAGAGGCCGCATTAAAGAGGAACCACTGAGAACTCTCTAAATTGCATTTCCTCAAAATGAAACAGGATGGGATTACAACGTCTCCTTGGCATGGCCCTAAAACCAAAATGATTCTTCACTGGCTAAATAATTTCATGCACTGGTTAGACTACAGCCTGCAGCCTGAGATGGAAAGGAAGCTGCCTTTTCCTTAAATTCTGTCCCTTGCTCTCACGAGAGCTTGAAACTGGGCTAACACAAAGTAATTCCTTCCATTGCCAACCTTGGACTCCAGTTTGATTACTCGCTGCATTAATTTAGTGATTCTGTGATTTGAACCATTGGTTTATTGATTTAGTCTTAATAGGAACCCTGATGCAATCACGGGATTGTTCCATTTTTAATTAACTTAGCAAAATTGTAGCAGATTAACCCTTGCTGCCTTAAGAGTAAACTCCCTTGCTTTTTTTTTTCAATAAAACCCATTTCAATAAAATCCACCACACCAGTTTATTCTATCGGATTGCTCTGTGGGTCAGAAGCCCAAGTGCACATGTAATTTAGAATAAGGTATTTCCAGCCTACTTGATTCTTCCTTCAGATTAGTATGAATCCCTCATATAATACATGGAGAGTGAGAGCGGCACAGAAGGGAGCGTGGAAAACAAAGCTGAACAGGGGAAAAAGACCTGTTTTCTCATACTACTTATTTTTCCAGAAACACGCTGTTGAATCACGTAATGATTTCTAACTTAACTACTGACAGGTAGAAAAGGTTCAGAAATGTGATTTAGGCATGGACAAAATAACTGTTCTTACTGGTAGATGGATTTCCAGGTGTCAGACTATTCAGTAGGGTGGCTTTAAATAATGGTCTTAGTTCATATTTGTACAGTACCTTAGAGTCCGCTCTGCCTTCTGTCACATTTGATAAGGAAATAGTCCACTTACTGTATTGAAATTTCAACTGCAAGCCTCTGTAGAGAGTAATCATACATTTTTAGGGCATTTTCCATTCCAGCTATCTGGTGCTATTATTGAACTTTCCATCTCATTGCCCATGCTTTTTGCAGCATGATCATACCTTTTATTTCTTCCTCAGTGCTCTTTCTGTTAGCTATTGCTCACAGAAATCTCCAATACTGGATGCCCGGGTACAAAGCAAGGCTGCACAGTCCAGACCTGTGGACCTCTTTTCTTACTGTCCCCACATCTTAAACAGGGAGCTCCGACACTTACTGCGTGCATCCTTCTGGCACTCTCAGAAAGATGCTGGTTTTCTCCTTCAGTTTCCCTGGCCCTACAAGTCTCATAYTTACAACTAGTACTCTTGTTTAACTGAACAGAGCCAAAACAACTCACCATAGGCTGAATACATGCATTTGTAGATGAAAAGCTCTATGACTTGGTTCTTAGATTTGATTTTCTGAATCAAACAATACATAGAAAGAAGGGGGATAATGGGTGTATTGTTTGCCTAGAAGAAGTAGGATGCCTATAAATGAAAAGATGGCTAAGAAACAACCAGAAATTACCAGGATGTTGATGCGGCAAAATTTCAATCTCCAAAACTACAAGCAGGAAAATGAACTGCGTCTCAATGACTTGTAAAAGAAACTGAGGCATTGACTACAATGAGCTTGAAGCTGCTCTAATGAAATCATTCCATCAGATGTGCAAACAGCTGGAAGAGGAAAACAGCTGGTGTAAACACCCTGGGATAAATTGCTCACCAAAGTAACAGAAACTGCAGAAATATGTCAAATTTGTTCAAGTTTCAAGGAGAAAAGACAGCTGCTGACCACACTGGTGCAAAGGAAAAGGTGGCTGCCAAAAAAAATCAAAGGTTATGAGCCATGAAACATCCACAGTGTCAACAAAACAGACCCTGTCTTCTCAGCAGCTCTTGCCAGGACTTTTGCCACTTCTGGGAGCTCACAGAATGGAGGAAAACCAGTGGCTGGAGGTTTCACCGAGCTGGTCCTGCATGTTCACACAGAAGGGAGCCTCCACTGCCAACAAGGCTGCTCCAGGCAAGCCCCTGCTGGTCCTGTTGCTGCGGCTGGGGTGCACTGGGGACTCCTGGGACCTGCCCTGGGACTCTGCTGGGACAGCGGATGATGGGGAGGGAAGGTGGCTTTGATCGGCCCATGGCACAGTTTGCCAGAAGCCGGCGCAGCAGCCCCAAGGCTTTTGTTTTCCTGTATTTGATGTGTTATTGTAATGCTGTCAATATTTGAGCTAATTTTTGATGCAGAACGAGTCCATCTGCTCCCTGCTAATGGAAATATTTCATTTATCGTCACGCTTTTGCCAGTTTTCAAACCTATGCTGCTGAGAGAGCTCAAAGGTAATCCCGTGCATCTTGTGAGTGGGATAGAGCAAACAGAAWGGCCACAGCACTGCTAGCTCACCCCCTCATCCCTTCACAAATCCATGCTTTCCTGATAAAGTGCTTTACAAACTAATATTATACACCAAAAAGATTAAGCTTTTGAAATGAAGGAAACAGCTGCGTCAGAGCTTGGTGTGCAGTGGGTGAACAGTAACTGGAAAAAAGCCTGCTTAATATCAAATACAATGGGAACTTTACAGCATATTGTAGGAGACATTTGGTTATTTTAAATCTTGTACAATGGACCACCCTCACTCTATTCACACACACACACAAGTAAATTAGATGATACTTAATTTTCTGTATCTCCCATGGAAGAGTAAGAGGCTGGGTCAACTCAGCTAGAAGAAACATGATTCCCAAGAGTCCGCGCAGTTTCAGTTCAACGCTCAGATCAAGAAGGTATTCCTGTGCCTTAGAATAAAGACCTGTAAATATGTACTTGCCACCTGATTCTCTTTGTAATATAACCAGGGGGTATGTCTCAACAAGTGATAATTGGAAAACAACCGCATGTGAGAAATCACCTTCCTTCAGAAAGGAGACAGCCAGAAATAGAACTGAGCAGATCACAGCCCAGGGCGCTCCAGGATCTTTCCACATGAATGAGAGTGAGTGGAAATGAAATGGCGAAATCAGAGCTGATGACAGCCTGCCTGCCTGCTAGATGTGACCTGCAAATGGATTTTAAAACATTTCCAACTACTATCACAATTCGGGCTGCATATCCTTGTTACCTGCACACAGAGGGACATTTCAGAGGGAAACAGGTGGCTTCTTTTCTGGCTGTGCCTCTTAGTAGGTATGAGGTGTCCCCAAACTCCTCGGCTTGGTCTGTGGTATCTGCTATGCATCTTTCTGTGCCAAGCTATTTCAAGTTCAGCAAATCATTTTATGAATAATGAAACTGCCATTTCCATCAGACGTGAATGCTGTGCCAGCCCTGGCTCGGTGCTAGGAAGCAGGATCCGTTGTGCAGGTTGGAGCTTGGCAGGCGGAGGTGGGCAGGATGGGTTTCAAGAAGGTAGTGGGTTTTTAAGAGCAGGAGACGAAACCCAGGGTCTGTTCGGTCTCGTATCCTGCTTTCAACAACAGCTGGGGCTGGGTGCCTGCAGGTTTGGGTAGGACAAGATATCCCAGATATCTGGGAGTCTTCTTCCCAGAATGTGTCTGGTCACCAGACTGACCACTACGCAGGTCAGGTGTCTGTATATCAGGGCAGCTTATTCAACATCAAGAGCATTTTCTTTTTGCTTCTGACAAAGTGGGGGGAGAATGAGATACACTGCGAGGGCATCAGAGAGCCCCACCGTACCTAGGTTGCTGCCATATCTGGATGGAAGCGTTGTCCAAGGAAGATGCAATTTTGTCTAAGGTTATTTTAAGGAGGGATTGAACATCACATCTGAATTCTTGCTCTTTGACAGCAGCCACATCCATTTCCTACAAGAGTTTTTTCAAGGTACCCATTGAGCAGGGCAGCCTGATCAGAAGAAATCTGGATTGCAGGATTGAAGGACAGGCATCTGTTACAGCACGTGCCCTCCTCACCTGCCTTCACCACACCAAACACCTTGAGAGGAGAGTGACCATGAAGATTTTAACTGGGCACGGAAACAACTAGCAGACAACAGCTACAATAGGACAACAAAACAGGAAAAGAAAATAACAGACTCATGATCAGTATTGAACCGTGATATTCACCCAGCGGCCGATCCTCTGCCTAACTCCCTTCAGCCAGCGAGCAGCTTGTGCTGAGACAGGCAGTTTGCCCATGTCTCTCTTGAACCCCGAAAGACACCACCGCTTCCACCTATCTTGTTCAACCTGCAAAAAATTAAGAGGCTATCTTCCTTCTCTGGGCTGCGGTTTTAATTGCACCAGTCATTTGTAGTGTTTGGTAGGTTTATGTTTCAGGGGAAGGAGGTACTTCTCTGTGCTCCTGTCAGCAGTAGTGGTCACGGCGCGTGTGGTGGGTCAGATGAGGAGGTCTCTGCTCGGACTCCCTCCTCCCCTGCCAGCTAAAGTAAAAGGGCAGCATGTAAGTTAACTGACCAAATTGGCCAACGGCCTCATAATGATAACATTTGAATGTTATTTGTGTTCTCTCAGCATAAGGAATAAGGAGATAGTGAAGGAGTGGCCGACGCCAGCCCAGCACAGTCCTCTGGGATGACCACAGCGCTTGGTTGCAGAGGGTCACATCTTCCCATGAGGTGATGAAGACCACCTTTCCACAACACCATTCTGTTTGTTACAGCGCCGGTGGTGAGCGAGAGTGAGCAGAAATCCAGCAGTGACACAGCACCAGCTCCCGTGGGACATGATCACCGGTGTTTCTGGYCAAGAGCATGGGGTGTCCCCCGAGACAGCCCAGCTCCATGGTCCCAAACTCCAGGACCGAAAGCTCTGACTTCACTGAAATCCATCAGGAAATTTCCAACTCGCTTCAACAGCACCGGCATTTCAGCCAATTTTTGCTTCACGTGACAAGATGCCACACTTTCCCAGAGTGATTTTTTTCTCCGTGTAGCAAAGTTTCCACTAGTATTGGATAGCCTTTCACCTGCCTTTGGCCTAGAGCAGGTGAGATCTCCATATGTGGATGAAGAGAATGAAACATTTGTCCTGTAGTTTGAATGTAATAAAGGAAAAGAAAAAGGAAAAGAAAAAGAAATAGAGGAAGACAGAGCCACAGCTGAGGAGGCTAGGACACCTGAAATGAGAAAGTCCTGCGGAGGTGGAGTATTAGAAAGACAATAGGTCAAAGCTGCACAATGAATTTATCACCAGGCTCTGTTATTTTTTACATAGYTGTATCTTCCATCACAGGGAAGTTTTCTCTAAATGAGTGAAGTATACAGCAAGCTGCTCTTACAGTTACGTGCACATACAGGAGTAAAATACCTTGTCATAATTTTTGCCAGAAATTTCTGAGTATGCTAAGAACACAAGGAGATTTTTTTTCTGATTCCATTTACTGTAGGAACATTCTTTTCCCCCTGTTTTATAATAATCCTGCTCTGAAGGTGGGACATCAGTTGGATTCATTGCACTTCATCTATCAAGTTTGCAAAGATACACAGAAGACATCCCTCGAGGGATGGGAAGTTCTGATACTTAGAGAAATAAAATTTAATATCTACTTCGCTGGTGTAATGGAAAATGTTATTACTTTCAGAAATATATTTCAAGTTGGGAGACAAAGGTTTTAGGCAGATCTTTCAGAGAAAATTGTGTTTTATTGAAAATGGATATGAAAGTAGATTAAGTATCTTCCCATACATTAATGCAACATACTTTAGTCTGCTTCAGCTTGTGAAAAATGTGAGCTTGTATAACTGATAGTCAAGTTTATCAGGGGACATCCTACAGGTAAGCCCAGTGTTTACATGAAAGCATCCTGAACACTGGGAATTGTCTGTAAAACCAGACAAAAGAAAACAAAACTAGACAATTAGAAAATCCATAGTAACTGAATAAATACAACAAAGGCCTGGGCAAAAATGTCAAAAGCTGTAAAATAATGTAGCAGCAGTAACTTCAGCACACATACTGGAACTGGTGTCTTGGAGACATAAGCACAGTTTTGTCTTCTGCTCTTCTGGCAATGCCTAGATAATCAGCTAAGATATGATACCATTGCCCGAAGGTTAGTTAATGTCTCAAAGTAAAATGCCATGCACTGGTGTTAACGCTCCTCTTATTTGCCAGTAGACTTGCAAAGCAGAGAGGGCAGGACATCACCAGTGAACTTCAGCTGTGGTGAGTCTCTTACTTAGATGGGACTCTCATCATCAAGAGTGTCTGAGATATCCATCTCAGTGCCACGAAGGGATGCAAAGGTAGGTCCGGCACAACCCTGTGATGGGCTGTAATTGGCACCACTGCTAAGGAGGCTGGCTGTCCCGCATGCTGCTCTGGGACAGTGACAAAGTACATCAGACCTGCCTGAGCCTCCAGGAACAAACAGGTTGAGAAATGACAGCCTCCAGAAAAAGAAAGTAGTCTCTTTCTGAAGGATATCAGGGAGTGATACTGTTGTTAATCTGGTGCCATAAAAAAAAAAGGTGTAAGAAGCTCCTTGGCTATAGGAAAACTGTTGTTTCTCCCCAAAACTCTTCTGAGCAAATCTATTCTKCCATGTGTTCCCAATGCTCACCAATCCTCTGCCCAGTTCTCCCCCAGACCCAATATATGTCAACACCATTGTCCTTGTGTCCATCCTTCAGGACAGTCAACATCTTCCCATACTTCACACATGGACARTGCATGAATGGCTCCCTGCCCAGGAGGTTTCCTGACACAGCTGGAGTGAGCTGTCTTCCTTCCTGCTGCTTCTCTTAGGACCAAAAGCACCAGGTTCTTCCCTATGTCCCTATGTTCCAGCCAACCGATAGCATTTTGTACCAGGGAACAGGCCGTGCATGGACCTAGATCAGCAAACAATGCTCATGTACACTTTCCAGTTGATGGRCAATCTGAAAAACTGGAATGTCATTTGAACACTGCTTCCATTGCATCTACAAGAGAAAACTAGAAACAAAGTGATTCATATGGGGAAAATTCAGGAGGGAACTCTTTTATGCTACTGGAGCTGGATTTGTGATGCTTCGCTAAACTAAGCGTTGCTGTTGATAGCAGATCTGTTCCAGAAATGCCCTGGGATGGGAATTTATGGGAGTGGAGAGAGAGCAGTTGCCAGAAAGGGTGGGAATAATAGTCCTCCAAGGACTTTCTTGTAAACAACATTCCCTGCTGGGCTGTTTCCTAACTGGATAATTTTAAATGAGATTTTATATTCTCTGTCTGGGATATTTAGCTCTTACGAATTGTTTTTATCAGTTGAGTAGTTTGGATGATTCCCTTTGCTAGCTGTGATTACCTCCAGGGCAGCTGGCTTGGTCTTTCCTGGGAGGTTTGTGCTCCAGTGCTGATCTTCTGGCTACCTCGAGCCTCCTAAAACCTTCTGAAACGTGCCCTTGCTCAGGAGCAGTCCTTCCCTGTCCCGCCTGGCTGTAAATGCCACCCTGAGAAGTGCAGCTCTTTCAATAGGAAGCTGGTGTCTCTTGTCGCCCGGAGTTGCCACCCCTTTTTGAGTGTGTGGATGATCTTGGCCTCTGGGATTTCAAATGAAGGCTCCAAAAAAGCTAGTTAACCTAAATCCAAATCAAGAAGGAACCAGACAATTACTTTCAAAGTTTTGCCACTTATCTAAATTACACGGGAGCATTGTTAAGATGTGGTCTGATTCTAACTAGCAGTGAAGGGACCCAAGAAGCCTCTTCTGCCTAGAAGACCTTTCAGATATGAGAGAAGAGGAAGGGAGTAGAAAGAGTCTCAAAATCTGTTTTCTATACAACTAAACTTCTCCATGACAAAGAAAGCATATGGTATGAATGCAGAAACTCATTAGTGCAGACCTTTGGGAGACACCACGATTAAGCAAAACAGAGCCAGATGAACATTTGAGAGAAACAACAAATTGCCAACACTGGAGAAAAATAACTGAGAGCCAAGTGACTACAGTTGCAGACTCATGAAAAGAATATTCAGGAATGTGATTTCTGAGAAAGACTTTTTCCGAGAAAGGTTTCTGGCTCTGTGAGACCAATCCAGGCACAGAGGGAGTAGGTTAGCTCAGTCCTCAGTGGCGGTGCAGACAGATATTTAGGTTGGTAGCAGATAGCTGACGACACTTTTCTGTGGACTGTTTCCACCTCATATTACTTTAAATATTTCAAGAATTTAAGATCCTTCCCTGGACTGCTTAGATTCTTGGTCCTTCTTTTAGAGCAAGGTCCTCTAAAATTAAAATATCAGCACAGGAATGCCATGAAGACAAGTTTCCTTCCCCTCCAGAAGGAAATATGGAGTCATGATGGAAGATAAATACATGTGACTTCACACACATCCTTCAGTCAGCAGGAAATTAACTCCTTTCAATCTTTTCTTGGCCTTTTGCCCACCGTTACATGGCTTTCATCAAGAACTCATACCTACCAGACTCTATTGTGCTTCTAAACCCTAAGCCTGAAAAAGAAGATCTAATTTAGTGATTGGAGGAAAACAATATGGAGAAATTACAGTTTGTAAGGGATTATTTTAAATGCTAGCTACTTCTACTACATTTAACTGGGATATAGAAGCTCGTTATAGGAGGATGTGTTTTAAACACATGCAGAATATGTATTGTAGCGATGATTTGTCAAATTATGAGCCAATTAGTTCTGCAATCAAACTTCATAAATGTAGCACCTCACTGCTACCTGTACCTTTTGGTTAAACTGGATTTCTCTATCCTGTGTTCGGAACAGAATTATTTTGGACAGCATTAATTAGAAGCTGCAGTTTTCAAATAACATACAGTTTTTGTAGCAGGCTAGTCCGATGACCCTAAACCATTAGTTTTTGCTTTAAATGCTAGTCCCAACTTTACTGTAACATTTTAAGTTACCTCTTTGAATTTAAAGCCTGGTGCTAACTTGGTACCTCTCCATTAGAGTATGTGGAAGAGAGTCATGGACGAGCATTCATTACTCACATCTGTGTAACATTCAGGTGAAACCAGCTTGATTTCTGCTTAGAAGTTGCATTGCTTTCACATTCCTACTGTAAAGCATAAAGACATCTTTTTTGTCCCTCGCCATGGGCTTTGTCCTGGGACCCTAGTCTAAGTCTCACCCAAGTGATGAAGACCCGACTGTGCGTCAGTGACTCAGGTGCAAGGACTCTGTCCTAACTCTGAGGCTCCTGGTGAGAGATGCTCGCTCCACCTTACTCCTCACCTCTGCCTCTGGCAGGTCGTGCTGTGACAGGGAACAGAGTATTGGCCTTCCTCTGCAGCTGTGACATGCTTGAGGTGACGAGACGTAGGAGTGAAATGGCAGGGCACACACCTCAGTCGACTTCACGGGGATCTCTCACGTGGGCTTCCCCCTGGTTAGCCACGATCGGGCTTTCTAGTAGGAAAGGCTGGGAAATTCCTCTACGGGAGAGGAAGGAGAGTGGGTGCTTCGAAGGCCAGGTGACTGGCCCAGTGCCGTTCACGGAGGAGCGTTTACACACATGTCCTTTCATAGTGCACCCCTGAGGAAAATGTCAGCTCCTACGGAGGAGGCAAACCCTGGGTCCAAGGCTGTCAGGGAGCTCTTGGCAGCTCACAGTTGAGTACCAGACTTGGGTCTGCAGCATAAGAGCATCCATTTTCCCTTTGGGCAGAAGAATGCTCAGGCCAAGGTTTTTCCCTGTGTACTCAGAAATGATGCGTGTGTAACTTTGTCACATCCTTGTGCTGGCTCCTGGAACAACATTCAGGTAGCTGTCACGGTTACAGAAGCAGCGGAACTGCAGGCCCTGGCTCTCATCCTGCTGAATCTACCTCCACAGCTGGCAGACCTTATGCTTCCACCTCGTTTGCGATGAAAACCCACAGTCCTCTCACTTTTAGTCCAGCCTCAGGCTCCACTATATGTATGCCCAGCACATCTGGCTGGATTTGGTACCCACTGTATTTCCCTTGGGGCGTGAATGATCTGCACATCACACTGAACCAGAAGGGCCTTTTCATAACAGAAACGGTGTTACTGAGTCATAAGATCAAAGTCTGCCATAAATGCAAATAACTTTAGGTAAGGTTATATGCGTACCTATCTAGCTAGACCTAACGCTCCTCTCTGAGGTAGGCTCAGCCTCCTCCCCGGGCTCTGCGTTGGGAGCGACCTGCACCTGCCCTCCAGGGAACAGCTCTTGGCGGTCAGGACAGGGAGTACGAGCTGCATCGAAAACTTCCTCCGCGGTTGTGTGCACCTGAGGCTGAGCTGCTTGCTCAGTTGTGCCTCATCAGTAAAACCGGTCGAACGTCTGCAATGCTCTGATGGTCATGGCACCCCTGCCGAGGGAGCAGCACAAGCGAGACAGGGGAATGACGGTGGCTTTGCTGCTGACGTGAAGGATGGTTTAAGTATTCCTGATACATTCCTCTCGCACGCGGCGGGTCTGCTCTCCTTGGGCTTGGTTTTAAACCTTTTTAGTACTAGGGCTATCTGCTCAGCTCCAAACATAGCCTCCCTGTAATTCCACAGGCTCGGTGGYGAAGGCAGCAGAGATCCCAGCCCCAATTCACACCACGGGGAGCAGCCTGCCACGATTAACGAACTGGAACTGCTTCTGACAGATGTGAAGATGAAACTTAGCACTGGAAGCACCCGGTGTCTTCCGCACTTATTTCAGTCTTGAGAAATGATCAAGGAAAACCTGCAGCTTGTGTTGCTAAGTAGCGGCCACCATAACAAACCTCTTCATGCCTTTTCTGGCTCATTGCTGCCTCCCTCAGCATCATCAAGACTAGCTACAAGTTTGCATTCATGTAATTACAAAATGCAAAATGGTGCATTTAGTTTATTTTCATGGTCCCTCATCAGTTATTTGACCAATCAGAGAAACGTTCCTAAGTTAAGCATCAAATATGGCTTTTGAATCCAAATGCTAAGCTGCTTTGCCTTCTATTTTTTCTCACAACATTGACTGTGGTTTCTTTCCTTAAACATCAGCATTTCTTTTGTTTTGGAGATTAGTCCTGTAGTCAAGGAATATGAGAAGCAGCTTAATTTGTACAAAAACCGATTTAGCTGAACTTTTCTGCAAAAATGCACAGCAGTGGAACAGTTTATGGTATCCCGATCCCTTTCTTTCAGAGTTAAAATCCACTGCGATGTGTGGTACACGCTGCCTGCGAAGCGCACGTTGACTCTAATTCTGGCTTACTCTCAAGCAACACGAGGACGGGATATATTAACTTTCACAAAATGAACAGAAAGCGAGTGCAGACACATCCTCTGGCAGAGGCTGGACTTGAGCTCCGTCATAGAAATACCTGATTTGAGGGAGAACACTCAACCGCTGCCTTGGAAAAGCAGAATATTAATACTGGTGTGCAAGTTGATGATAAACATGTCAATCCACCAGTTTTAGCCAGTGCTGGGACTCCTGAATTCAAACAGCATTATTGTGAATAAATTTCTTAGACTGATTAACACACATGCAAAGTTGGGACAGCCATCCAAAAAAGCAATCCTCACCCCTTCCCTTCTCTATTCTTCTGCCTGGTGCTTCTTGTGTTATGCTGGCACAAATTTCTGTATGGCTGCCCAGTGTGCAGGGTGCAGGAATTGATCCAGTTGGAGGAAAAAAACCATGTTTCTTTTGGTGGGTTTTACCCCGAATCAGTTCCCACCATCCCCAAACCTAGATAACTAAGTTGTACAAATAATTGGCAGCACTACCTGGGCAYTGCAAGGCAGGGAAGGGGAAAGTATTCCAAGAAAGTAGCAGAACAGTTTAATTTRGAGAGGAGTCCTTGCATGGAGAACGCACTGGCTTTAAACCCCCATCTGCTCTAGAAGGATGCTAAGTGTCATGAGCAAATCTGTGTTTCTCATCGCATGTATTCTTGATCAATGTCAAACAACATTTATAAACATCCATGATTAAAGGTCAAAGTTCTCAATTATTTAGTGTTAGTTTCAGGCTATGTTATAATGCCTAATGTTTTTATTGAAAACAAAAGTTGGGCTAACAAGAAAAGCAGGGGGGCTGGGGAAGGGAGAACATGTAGAGACCCAGCTCATGACAGCCAAACTACTTCTTGTATCCTTCCCGGCTGCTGGGGAATAGCTAGGGCCAAATGAAATTGGAGGGTGTGTTCTCCCAGAAAGCTTCTGGCACTTTATCCTACTTATAACACAACATTAACATTAGTGTTTGGCTAATATGAATATTTTCTCCTAGCTGAGTTTTTGGGTTTTTTTGGACACTGCATGAAAATGTTTTGAACTAAAACAAATGTAAAAACAGCTCCTGTGAGAATAGCAAGGGAAAACCTTCCCTTTTTCCACCTCCTGTTCTTGTCTCTCCGGTGGCTTTATCAGAGGTTAGCAAGAAATGCAGGGAGAACTGTCCTTTCTTCCTTGTGTGTCAGGACAATCTATTTCCTGATCCTTTAGTTTTTCTGTACATTCATCTTGCAGAAGTTCACAGTATGTAGCCTAGCCAATTCTTGTAGGTGTAACAAAAGAAAAATCTTTGAAAAAGCACAAGCAGGAACATGATAACCACTTGAGGAAATGTTCCACAAGTAGTGGGCACTTGAGAGCTTTGGAAACAGAAAAACTTACCAGAACCCCACCCCCCCTCAAAAAAGTTATGTTAGGTACCACCACCCAGACACACATGGGGGCAGAGAATAACCCTTTGAAGTTTGACTTCCTTTATTTGCAGGTGTAGGAGCACGTTAGCTGGAAAGACCAAAGCAGAAAAGGCAATCTAGTGTCTACAAAAGATGGGCACAGCTCAACACCCTTAACACCATATACTTGACCCTCCAACACAGTCCCTGAAGTCAACTTGCACATGACAGCTGCCAGTTAGGTTGCTAACCAAGTTGGTTTAAAATCCTGAAGTGTGAGTTCCAGTGATAGCTAGAAGTATTGGCTGAAGGTAAGTTAGAACCTGCTTATAAAATGTCTTGTGAATTACGAAGGGTCCTCTACTCATACCCTTCCCAGAAGCAGAGTGCTGTTTAACCTACAGATGTAGATAACATTACCTGCCTGACTTCCTCCCTTCCGCCCCAACTGGAATGAGAACAGAGCTCTCTCGAGGGAGAGCTGCAGCAGTATGCCTTCAAGGTGGTCAGACACGCAGGGCAGGAATTCATTCAACAACTGAATCTCCTTGCAGGAATATTTCCTTAGATTCATGAACTGTTTTCCTTTTCACCCACCAAAAAGGAGTAATTGGGAAAGCAGGGCATGCATAGTAGTCACTGATGTAAATACTTAAGGTTTGCAGACAGAACAAACCTGCTGCCAGTGGGGAAGACAGAGCACTGAGAGGTATTCACAGCAGTTCCTTCCCCTCACTGATGCAGTGTAACACTGTAGCCAAACACTAGAGACATTCCAGCCTGAATGGTAAAGCAGCAAGGAATACATTTTACAGTAATGTTATCGATCAAATCTAAATCCCTCACAAGAAGACTGGTTTCTGAAAAGTAGATGGTGTTACTCACCGAACTGCTAGGAAAATGGCTTCTTATCTAGTAAAAACTAACTGAATGCTTATGGTTAATTCCTTTAAAACCATTCAGACATTTATTTGAAGAGGAACTATAATAAAATGCAGATGCTGTACTTTTTAAGTACTCCAATATCTTTGTAAAGAACAGCAGTCATAGGGAAAACAGAATAAATGCTGTGCAACAGATAGCCTTTCTGCATCCCATCATGTCTGCACAATAACAGAGCAGGGAATACACTTCTTGTAGATATAGGAGAAAGAGCAAATGCTTTGTCTACCACCGTTCCTTAGACCTTATTCAACAGTGTATTACTGCGAAGCCTGCTTTCCAAGAAATGTAAGTCTGTCAGTACTACTTGCAAGCCATATTCGAAACTAGTACAAATTCTGTACGTTATAAAGCAGAGCTTGCATTCATTGCCTCAGATTGTATTTAGCGTCATCAGGAGTATACGTTTGTACAAAATCAACTTGTCATGACTGCTGATCACAGTGGTGTAACAAAAAGCAAAACTGATGATAAGTGTCCTAGATTATTGATGTAAGAGAAGAAAAAGGCAGAAAAGCTACCTTCCATTCTAGTCTGAGTACCCGAGTTCCCATACTTCTCTCCCTTACAGAGCTTTAACCAAAGGAATGAAAAAATCAAGTCCTTACTTTCTGGGGCAGACAAGTTGTACACACACACACACGCTCAGGCGAGCTCAGCACAGGCCAGCCTGCATCCCACAAGACTTAAGCACAAACCAGGTCAGCCTGACTGCTTCCACAGGTAGCTCAAAAGCAGTATAGTCACTTCTGTGTGGAGCCCAGATTAAGTCAGCTTATTGGATCCAGGCTGGTTCTTCGACTCCCAGAGACAGCCTGTGTCAGACAGAGTTCATTACCCCAGGCTCTGTATAAGCTCTGCAGGTAACCCGAGAGACTCCATGGGAGATGCACTGCTTCCACAGGCTTGGATCCAAGTGTCTGGATCTACCAGGAGCACAGAGCTTCAGAAGCACTGACAATACCCACACGCAGAGGCAATTCTCGAAGCAAAGGAACAGTAGAGCTAAAAGAATTCAAGCTGGGTATATTCTGGCATTCAGAAGGGACTGGCATGGAGATGAATCGCATTTTATAGACAGTCTCCCCTAATTCTCCGCACAGACATTCCTAGCATAGAACGCTTGAACAAAACCACCGTACGGCCAGTAAAATAACTCTTCCTTCCTAATGGCAAGAAATCTATTTACATATTCAACCTTTAAATCTCTCAAAGAGCTAAATCATTACACTTCCACTCCTAATACCAAAACAAGCAACCTGTAAATGCTAGGTCCCTACTACATAAATGAAAGGTGTTCAAACAAGATACAGAGGTAATACATAACAGCTTATAACACAACTTTTATTAGAAAAGTTATACATAACAGCATCAACTATTTTCAAGAATATTAACCTTGAAAAGCAACAAAAACAGACTAAAAATGTGTAACAAGAAACTAAYGACCTTTTCTATAATTAAACATTCAAGTTATCTACAATGTCTCTTTTTACAAAGGGGAAAATCATGGTTTTACAGGCACATCATGTTGAAAATAAAGCTGCAGTAACTTTATACAATTAACTTTTTCAAGGATTATTAAAACATGGTCATCATGTAGTCTCAGATTTTTTTAAACATTCACATAATTTTACAGTTGAGTATACACTGAAATTTCAGAGTCCCAAAATTATTTCACAAAAGTGCCAACATTAAAACCAGAACCTTCAGCGTGAATAATTTTGCCCTAAAAAAAGTTAAGACAGGTTTCCATAATCAACATATTCACATAATTTCTGGTGCTACCTGGTCTAACAGTAAAGCTTCATTCTTTAAGTAAAATCAAATGGGACCTCTTTTGCAAAACCGGTAAAATGTTTTGAACACAGGAGTGTGCATTATTGGAAAAATTGATACTAAAACCATAAATATATCCAAAGAGCCATTAATACACCACACAATTAAGTGGAACTGTGCCCATTTGTACTGTATATTCAAGTTCATTGCCCTTTCGGTACAGGTGGTATCTGAATTTAGCATCTTTACAAAGGCAATCTACTCAGCTTCTCTTATTCTTATCTTCATATGCCTGCTTAATAAAAATCAGATAATTTACAATCTAGAAGTCTGTTTTAAAAAGTCTGGAGTTTATATACAGCTCTAACAAACCTAAAGCATTTTGATATCTTAAAAGGTTTAAATGAAATGACTAGAGTTTTTATTTGACGCTTATTAACAGTAATTAGCCATTATCAGTAGTGGACCATAATGAGGTGATAAGTGAAAAGGAATGTTTCGTCTAAAATGCTTAACACACGTTCTGTCCTTTCATGTATGCAATAGTATCACGTAGAGGAAGTGCTTTCCACAGACACCCGTTTCCCCTTAGCATCAAGGGCTACAAAATTCTGACTGCAAAAATGCAGTGACAAAGCAAGCTGACATATCAGGCACTACCTTTCATATTGGCAGCTTTAAGAGACCCACGGTATGCACAAAGATCTAGGAAAGGGGAAGAAAACCCACTACTATGAGAAGCAGACCGAACATTTTAGACGAGTTTGGCAAAGTTTTTAATCAGACAATAGGTTGGCCATTCAGGGTTACTTGTATAGGTTAAAATATCACTATTGAATCAACTAGTCAAATTATCATAAGACATTTTCATTGATACTCAACATTACATGCACCAATATTGCACACATCTGCTCTGAGTTGTTAAAACAATCTTCATCTGGGTCCTTGAGTTGTCTGGTTTCTGCAGTTGGAACTCAAGCCACCCACCCCAGCAGTTTCACTAAAAATTTAAGTGGTAAATTTAAAATACAAACCCCAAAATAACCCAAAAAGAAAACCAAGGACTTTATACAGACAATAAAATCTAAATTTTCTGCAATGGTCTTGTGGGCCCTACAGAGGGGGCAATACATGTACGCACTAGTGAAACAAACACTAGCTGTGCTGTATCTAACCATTCAAATAATATGAAATCTGGGACCAGGTGTTGCAATGATGTCACTGTAAGGCTCCTCCTGTGTCAGCTCTATAGCTTGTTGTTTTTTAAGTACCAGGAAACTGTAGAATTTTGCAGCTGCTTGTTTTCTATTCGTATTTCTGCACAGCTCAAGCAAACTGATAGATTCTGCTCCAGTCTTCGCAAGAGCTCTCTGAAAAACACAGACATTGATACAACAAATTAAAGAGAGAACTACATACAAACAAGAATGTCTGTTGGCAAGATTCCATTTGTTGTCACCCCCAGGACACTGTGAGGGATTGGGAAGGACTCGACATTGGACGGGGACATTACAACATGTACATGAAAATTTCTTTATGGATCTTATCTATATGAAACCAAGTAGACTTCCCAGATACGTGAAAAATCAGTCCTGAATCTGTGCAACTTATTCCAGAAACACTGTAGTATAGCACAAGATTTTCTTTCTGCACCAATAGCTAAGCCAGTCTTTTTTGACTACAGGACAAATATTTTTAAATAGGAATAAAAAATCCTGTTTTATTTCTCAAAATAAAAATAACTCCAAAAATAATCATGATCTATTGTTTAAAACAAAATTTCAAGAGCTAAGGTTCTTTAAAAAGATGCATAATTTTCCCAAGGTGAAAGCCTGTTTATTTCTCAAACTCCTCTGTTTGTCTGAAACTGAGTACCCAAAGCCACTTACATTTTTTCCAAGTCTTGGCCAGAATATAAAAAAAATTCAGGAAAATACATCTGTTTGCTGGCTAGAACAACAACTGACGTCTTCAATTCAAAACAGAACCGTCTGCTCTGGAATATCTACTAGATGAAAAGATATTAGGCTGGCCAAACCAAATTACTTTATATTAAACAGATCTTAACTTCGAATCTCATTACAGACTTAATGTTTCAGCCATCCAGTGTGATGCTCTTTTGGGTACATGGAAGAAAGAATTGGRAAAAAAAAAGCTAGACATGGTCCAAAGAAAATTCTGAAGCTCTTTTCAGAAACTGTGATGAAACATTCAGAGAGGAAAACATTACACAACATTACCGACTAAACATCTGTATACTTTAAAAATTACTTTCAAGCAACAGTTGTACTGATTTGGGCTGGGACAGAGTTAATTTTCTTCACAGCCGCTCATATGGTGTTATGTTTTGGATGGGAGCAAATGTTTTTGTTTTGGAGCAAGTAGGCTGGAGGTGCACAATAAGTTGGGAGGGGACACAGCTGGGACAGCTGACCCCAACTGACCAAAGGGATATTCCATACCGTACGACATCACGCTCAGCAATAAAAGCTGGGAGAAAGAACAGGGGTGTGTGTGTGCACATTCAGGGTTATGGCATTTGTCTTCCCAAGTAACCATTACGTGCAATGAAGCCCTACTTTCCTGGAAATGCCTAAACATCTGCCTGCTGTTGGGAAGCAGTGAATGAATTCCTTGTTTTGCCTTGCTTGCGCACGCAGCTTTTGCTTTACCTGTTAAACTGTTTTTATCTTAACCCATGAGTTTTCTTGCTTTTACCCTTCTGATTCTCTCTCTCATCCCACCAGGGGGTAGCGAACAAGCAGCTGTGTGGGGCTGAGCTGATTACCAGGATTAAACCACAAAAACAGTTTAAAACAATGTTACTTAAACTAGTGGAATTCTTGCAGGTGTGCAAAAGAACTAACTTAAATCACATTAGTTTACAATGTAATCTGAGCTAAATTTAAGTGTATTTAAGTGTCATAAAAGCTATTTAGGAGTTTAAAATTAAGGTTTCATTGTTTTGAGATGTAAGCAAGTAATTCTTACAATACAACTCTAGTAACATTTTCCAGAAATGTAAAGCTTTTGCTTGATTATATCATACTTCTGAGAAACTTAATAGAATACAAAATACTACTAAATCTCAGTTTACTGAAAACTCAGCAGCATTCCCCGCCCCCAAATCCACTATACTGGAAGTTCAGCAATACAATAATGACAATGAGCTTCTATCAGCAGAGATGGAGCCTAGCAATTTCACAAAAACGTGAGGATGACTTCGGAAAACAAAAACAGCTTAGAGAGATGGAACTGAAACACTTCAGTGACAGTAGAATCTCAGGAGTTGCCAAAATGTTTAAGGGAACAAAGGGGTAGGAACCGCAAACTAGACTGAAAGGCAAAGGTAGTCCAAGAATATATGAAGTACACAGAGACCTATATGCAAATGGACAGCAGTTTGCACATAAGTTCAAGTGTATACTATGGGTGTTCAATTATCTTATCAGAAAAAAAAAAAACTCTTTAGTCCTAGCAAGGAAGAATCCATCCTACAAAGACTATCTATCTGTGCAGACAGAAGCCACATGCTGAAAAGTAATGCTGCACCTGAGCCAAGGTCAGATTGCCACAGTTGTTAAAGATTCAGCTTATCAGAGCATGGAAGTTTTCAAACTAGCCTAGCCAGGAGTAAACATCCTGTAAAATAGTTTTATCCCTAGACCTTGGTGGGGTTTGCCTAGGGTCACATAGCACAAAGTCAGAGGTGCTAAGGTTTCATTAAAAACAAAATCAAACCCAATTATTTTAAAATTTGGATTTCTGGGAGTCTTACTTGCACACCAAGTGTGGACATAAAGGTTGAAAAACACTTAAGCAAAAAATTTTACTTCAAATGTTCTTTGGAAAAAAGTGACAATTACGATTTAATCAATTACAAGCATTTTTTCCCCCTCTAAGACAGAACTGATATTTTAAGTCTGTAACATCTACTGCAAAGAAAGCTCTTTCTTAACCTTTTAACTCAGGTCAAAAGTGTCAGTGGGCACACTCAAAAGCTACTTTAAGAGAAAGCAAATCATCAATTTAATGAGAGATTATTTTTAAGAGAAAGCAAATCATCATTTAATGAGAGATTAATAAGCTCCCAGTTAGGGCCTGCTGCAACAGGACAAGGGGGAATGGCTTTAAACGAAAAGAGGGTAGATTTAGACTAGATCCAAGGAAGAAATTTTTGACGCTGCGGGTGGTGAAACACTGGCACAGGTTGCCCAGAGAGGTGGTAGATGCCCCATCCCTGGAAACATTCAAGGTCAGGTTGGATGGGACTCTGAGCAATCTGATCTAGTTGAAGATGTCCCTGCCCATGGCAGGGGGGTTGGACTAGATGACCTTTAAAAGGTCCCTTCCAATCCAAACTATTCTATGATTCTATGATCATGTGTACCTGAAGTCCATGAAGCATTTGTTGAGTCCTCTTGTTCCATCTCCTTTCTTCTTGATCCTGATCACCCCCTGTGCCGTCTTCTTCCTGCAAGCAGCCAGAATTCACGCATTTACAAAACAATCATCTTTTCATCCGCTGAGTTATGAAATGAAAGAGGTATTTCTAGATATCACTGCAGCTTTTTCTTTTCATCAAGCCAGAGGGTTTAGACAACTTGAGTCACAGGATACATCTAGGAGAGGCAGGAGGGGTAAGTGGGACGGAGGAAGACACACGTGTAAGCTGATATACCGTAGTAAGGTTGCCTGCCACTATGATTATACCTCAAAATGATATGCTGACAACTAGTAAAACAAAGAAGTTCAGTCATGACAGCTGAATGAGAAGAGACACTTCAGTCTAATCTAGGATTGCTAGTACCTGAACACAGTATCAACAATGCTTTTATTTTGCAAACATTAATAAACACAGACATGTTCTCATTTCACTGTGGAAACAGAACCATTGAAAAGGAAAATACATTGTTGCTAAAAGCTGCGAAGGCCAGCTGTAACGACTCAGCTCTCCATGTCCTATGAAGCACTCACCTACACAGAATAGTACTTGTTTATGGAAGGTATGTTATATATGGCTTTTACAATAAGAACTCTATTTCAAATCAGCAATTAAAAAAATCACCACGAAAGCGACACATGCAAGCAGTATCTGCTTTGTTTCCAGTCTTATCTCAAGAACCTCAAACCGTGCAGAAAAAGCGTTTGGCCAATTTTTTTATTTCTCAAAATTAAGTCAGCATATATTTCTTCTTCTTCATTGTACTACTTTTAAAGTAACATTTCGCTGCATCCAGCAACATCCTGAAGTGATCAGGCAGTTGGACTAGATGACCTTTGTAGGTCCCTTTGAACTGAAAATATTCTATTCTATTCTAACAGCTTTTTACATCGCTAGGAAAATCATCTTGACTAAAGTAATTGACTAAAGTAATTCACATTTCTTTGTACATGTGACTTGTTACAGAAGGAAACTTCACATGTCCAGATACATTCTTTTTCCAACAATAAAACGGTTTTTAAAAAACTAATAGTATGCATTTTGCGTGCAAAATAAAAAGAATCAATGGAGTTTGTTTTGATATCCACAGAGTATTAAATATTGTAGCTAAAAAACAACTTCAGTTATCACATTTTAGGACATGGATGGTTTTCTTACAAAAATCTACTTTTATTAGAGTGGCATGAACTACTTAAAATGAACCATAAAATTAAGTTCAAAACTTCTTGTATAAGGTATCATAAATATATAGAGTGGTTTAATCCAACCATGTGTGAGAACAGGAGAACCCTGTAATTCAAAGCAGAATGTATATGTAATTTATAAAATGGAATAATATAAAAAACATAAAACGGTCATGGAATAATTTTTAAATCTACATTTCCAAAGGTTATCATTTCCCAAGTAAGGACTGAAGATTTATTTCTTATGCCATTTAATGAATTCAAAGTCAAACAGTGCTGGGGAACACACAAACCCTTTCTACATAGAGTTCTTACCTCCTCTTCTTCCTCCTCCTCTTTCTCCTTTTCCTTCTCCTTCTCTTTTTCTGGCAGAAGTTCTAGCTCTGGTATTAGCTGGCAGATGTTTTGGGGCTCCTCTGGAGGCATTTCTACAGGTGGTATTTCCAGCTGTTGTGATGGTGGATGCTTTAAGAGTACACAATACAGTTAAATTGATAGCAYCACTTTATCAGTGCTTTTACAATAGAATGCTGATGCTACAAACCAGTTTCACAAAATCCAAGCCTCTAGATCTTAGCCATTTGTCAGCATTTTTCATTTTTGAAAAATGAAAACCAATTTGTTTTGTTTTGCTGTCCATACATGTATTTTTAATCCTTTAGATTCTACTCAAACCAGAAATTATGATACCACTACAAGGAAAAAGGCTTTCCAATAACTTCACTTAGTCCACCATCCAAACTACTGATCTCGTTTCTTGGACCAGCATATCCAACTTTAAAATCCCACATAACCAGATGCAGTGCTACATGAACACACTTAAACTCACTGGAACAAGACATCTTCAAAATGTCAAGATGTTGTTCTTTGCAATACAAGTATGAAGGAATTAAAATGCAATTGCCAGTAAAGCTACCTTGACACCTGAAACTGTTTCTACACATACCCTAAAATAGCTCAAAATAACTTCTGCTTTAGAGTCATACAGCAGGTATCGCTACAGGTACGTTGCTAGAAGCCTGATCTGGTTGGCATGATCAAAGAATTGCCAACATACACCAATAGCATTGACTTCAGCACAATCAGTCAATGCCAATATCACCCAATGACATGGCCAAGAGAAGCAGCAGCTACCACCCTTTTTAATAAGATAATGTAACATCTAACAGTCTCGTTCTACAGTGAACAACTTGTTAGCCAAGAAACATGTGAAAAGTGGGGTTAAAAAAATGCACAAATATGAGAAAGACAGCATAAACCAGGACTGTTCTCACCAGGTAAGCATTCAGAAAAAGAATATACCTTTCATTTTGCCCATTTCCTCTCCCCTTCACAAATGTGGTTTCCTTTCACACTGTACCACAGCTTTTACAGAAGAGCTAGATATGAGCTAGTTTCCAAGTCTACTCATAACTCAACTAGGAAATCTTTCCTGAAGATCAAAGGTTTTCTTTGAACCCTTAATCCTGGAACAGTAGGACTATCTTAAAAAGGAAGTTTCTGCAGCTAGCACAATCCTTTCTTCGTCAGTGAAAGCTGTTCATATACACCTGCCAAGCAGAAGAACTTGATAGCTTTGTAAGCAATACACTTTACACCTTGAAGACTTTTTCTGGAGGAAACAGTGCCGTTTCTTTATCCTACCTGTATTTTAAATGTTTCAGTAAGCTTTCCACTTCAGAAAAACACCATAAAGACTACCCAGGGACAAAGATTCTGATACTACTCCAGCGTATCTCAACACCACAGAAAGCTAGTGCCTCAAATCCATGTCACTTCCTGCTCAAAGACACTACCCACTTCTCATTTTTTAAAAAAAAAAGAAAAAAAAAAA
>JAYKAV010003221.1:1842115-1933329 GCA_035582835.1 Phoebastria nigripes | reverse complement strand
TTTTTTTTTTTTTTTTTTTTAATTCAGCAATGAGTTTGCTGTTTAAAATCAGGTTCTCCTCAACTAAAACCAACATCATTTGCATGGAAATAAAAAAACCAACCAAGCTTACTCTAGATCAGGAAGTGGTTGGTCAAAATCATGAAATTCCTCAGGTAAGGTAATAGCATTGTAAGCAGCCTCTCTGTTTTCCTCAGGCAAATCGACAACCCCTGCAGAGAAGAACACTCAGACATGAGTTCCCATTCCTTACAAGGACAGCATTTTTCCCTGTGCCTTCAGCATTGTTCTCTCAGCACGAGCTTCTTGTCTTTTAAATCGTTGAATTGAACCGATACTAGACACCTATGAAGAAACCTTAGATAACGTTAGTACTGAGATTCAGTCTAAATTCAAAATATATACCCTCAAGCCCTTGTACTGTTTTGTATAACCCCGGAAGCCTCAAATCACTAGATAATGTTTGTGTAGCACAATGCAGAGCTGTGCAGCTAACACAGGCGTTTTGTACGTCATCACAACACTACACAGGTACCTGCTACAAAATCATTTTATCATCATGCTCCAGATGAGCTAGTTAGTCCTATATTTTGGTTTGGGTAAAGCAGCAGCAACAACACGGCAGCCTGGCTTGGGTAAAGCAGTGGCAACACAGTATGACTACTTGCTACTGGTCATTTAGTCAGTTCAATTAGCTCTGAAAGTCCCAGCACAGTACTGACTGTACTTGGGCCACAGAAACTCTTAGGCTTCTGCATTTAAAAGAGCCGGATTACCTAAACCACATACATACCTTTTCTTATTCTTCTGAGATGCTTAATCTGCTATTCAGTGGCCGTTCTCAGAGCATGACTATCAGATTAGGCATCACAGAAAAACTGTGCCAGTAGTTGGTGCCTCTCCTTTATTCAAAGGCTTAGAGGTCAGGACATTTGAAAGTGCACGGGAAATGCAGGTTCAATTTCTTCTGTAACTTGCAGAAGATTTGAGCTCTAGGTTCTGCCTTCTGACCCACACAACACAGGCAATTCTGAGGTACAGATACTTCAGAAACACTCTGCCCACGGTGTTCCCCTCCRCAATGGATAATCAAAGAACCACTGTCCAGAGAGACCAGGAACAAGCATGAGTCTGTAGTTTACTCATCTTGGTACTTGGCTAGGAATGAAGAAACCTAGTCCATCCTTTCAGAGCTATTGAATATTTTTACCTGCTGGCTGCTTAAAAAAAAAGACATGTAAATGATTCTCAGAGCAGACAGGATCAAGACAATGCCTAAGCCACAAAGCTGATAAACTGAGAACAAAGACAAGTGCCTCAACTTGCTTCAGATCAGCATGCCACTTTTTGTAAATCTTGTTTTAAGGCGCTTCACCTTCTACATGGGCTTTGTTGGGAGTGGGAAAATTAGGAAAACAGATTGCCTTGTGAAATTAGACAAATTTATGTGTTCTCATCACCCGGGGAAGTTAAATGCAAGAGTAAACAAAAAATTGGCAACAGTCAACAAATTGCCACTGAAAGCTACATAAAGGTCAATGCCTGAATCACAACGTGAAGATCAGGAAATGAAGATAAAGGCATTATATACCTTTTCTCAAATTTACTGTTGCGCTGGCTTTCAAGAATTTCCTTTTAAAAAAAAGTGTTCCTTAAGTTCAGCTTTTAAAYCTATTACACTCTCAAACTTAAAAAGGCAGAACTTGAATCAGCAGCTCTGAGTATCCAGCAGCATCACTGCCACAGCTACACTCCAGCTGSAAAAAAGTTTCCCAGGCCAGAATTAAAGAAAACTATCAACCGTGTGTAAGCCAAGTAATTCAATGCTGGATGGAAAGTCATTTCAGGTATTAATATGGCTCCCCATCTTCATGGAAAATCTTAGAGTAAGCAACAACAGAGGCGGAAGTTGTGTCACACATACAAAAGGGAAAATATCTTTATTGCGCACATTACAGTATTTCCAGAAACTAAAATGTGAAACTGGTAAAAAACCAGCTTTCTCCTATGTTTCTTTTGTAACTCATGGCAAGGCAATCTTTACCCTTGATGGAAACAAGCTCCCTTCTGTGCTTCTATCCAGTACGTGCAACTGGCCTTTTTCAGACTTGTGACAGAAGGTAAAAACCACGCAGCATATTTCCATTTAACATCATACACCAACAACAGCCAAGATCATAATTGAGATTTTACTGAATCAGCACTAATAGGAAAAGCTTTTGTTCAGAATTCAATTAAAAGATGTTTTTCAGCGTACAACTCAAGTCACACAGCCAGCCTGAAGCTGCACTAAAGAAAGTAACTTCTCCTATAATCCTGTATAAGTTTATGTAATTCTTCTACACAGACAGGAAGGTAGAATTGTATACCTTCTTAATAAATATCATTATATAACAACGTAACTTTTCAGAGAGTGCTTAAAGACAGATACCTGGACGAAAAGCCATCTTAATCTTAATGAAAGCCTCATTACAGTCTGCAAGAAGGTATTTTGCTTTCCTGTGGTAGATTCTAACAACGCCTAGTAAGAGATGTCCTGAGGTTCGAAGTGCCATCTTCACCTAAAAACATATTGCACAATCAGTGAATTAGATGTAGCCTTACTTTTTTTCTGTTAACGAAATTTCAGTCAGCTTTGCATGAGCTTTTCAATAACATCAAATATCCAAAACAAGTATAAAAATCAGCAGAAAACTGAAGAAAGAAAGAATGCAAAGTCTACACTTCACGATGATATGCTACATACATTTATGGATGACCTGACAAATATCAGTAAAATAGCAGCTCACTCCAGGAATTCCCAAACACTGCTCTGTCTAGTAAAAAAAAAAAAGATGACAAGACAAAACCCATTTTACCACATCTTTTTCTGACATCTTTGTTACTTTAATTGTGAAAAATGTGAAAAATACAAAAGTTTGGACAGCCATAAATTACAATTTGGTTAAGTAAAATTTGGTTACAAACTGCTACTTGTTACCTCTCCATCTTCTGTCCTGCAGTTAAGGAGAAAATCAGACAGAAATAGTGGAAGATGTGGGGTATCCATAAACAAGCACTGCCACATTAAAACAAGTCTAAGTTCCTTTCCTCTTTAACCTCACTGCTTTACTATGTAATCAAGTATCTGCTGTGGGAACAGAAAACTGATAAAAAAATTCCAGGGAAGGACTCTTCTTAAGTACTTTAGTCTGAAGGAACATGAGACTTGTGTTGGAAGGGTACATGGAATAATTGTCTCCCAGAAAGATTAAGCCATACAGGGTTTAACCTCAAACTCTAAGAATTCAAAGTTTTTATTGCATACATTGTCTTTCTAATACTCCAGCTGATGAAAGCGTTACACACAGTTAAATATATGAAAGAGTGCCTATCAATTTCTCCTTTTTCTAAAAGAATGCTGCAGGTCACTAGTGAGTCCATGAACATTACCTTCTTTCTAAATCCTTCCAGAGCTGACACTGAAGCAAATCACTGTTCTGGAATAGTAAGTATCTCTGTGACTGTACTATACATTTTTTGCTTATACCTAGCAGTTCTTCCAAAATCCAGAGTAGCATTATAGAAACATTGTTATATTTGTATCAACCAAAAGAAAAGATAACAGTAAGTTCTCTTTCTTTTTCAGATAGTTGCTTTTCTTATAAGACATTCAGAGATCTGCTAAGTGACAAAAACCGTATCAGTCCACTAGTTCTTAAATGGAAAATTTCATTTTCATGAGTAGGAGAGGGAAAAAAAAAAAAAMCAGTTAAAAACCCAAGTTCCTCAAAATTTCCTCTGGTTTCACAATAGCCATCCAGAAGTGTTATGTTATGTTCTTTCAGTTTTGTTGCTAACTATTCACTTCCCAGAAAACCGGAGACTAAAAGYTTCAAAAGCAAGGCTTTTACACTACAGTGTAGTATTTTTATTATATGGAAAACTATCCTCATGTAACCAGTAACACTACAAGCTACCATGATACTTCAGATCTTTTTGCTGTAGCTAAGCAGAAACATGCTTTGAACTTGGGTCACAAGCATAAACAAGAACATCTTAAGTATTATTTCTACAGCTCCCAGTAACAGCACTGAAAGAGTGTCATCATAAGGCCTTTAAAAGTTACTTCTTAGAAAGCCTGGGCTTTCCTCTCTTCCAAACATTTGCTTCTAAATGATGCATGGTACATCAAGATACAAGTCCTCCATTTATACAAAGCAAAACATTTTGTAACTAAATTGCATGATACTTTAGCATTAGAAAATTGACAAGAAAATACTCTTCAGAATCAGAGAGTCAATAGAGTATTTCACATCTGAACAGACCTTTCTACCCCTTAATATAGCAACATTAAGAATTTTGTTTCAGTGACCCAAATAGTAACTACCACCTGTACACACAATTTCTTTTCACTACAAGATAACATTACATCAGCGTAAAATAGATACCTTTGGTGAAATGATACTCTCCACGCTGCTCTCCAGATTACATTCAAAAACATGGGCTTTGGTTAGCTTCTTATCCCAGTGGGCCGCCAGCCAGATTTTGGCCAGCGGCCCACGCTTGCTCAGCACAAAGTGGGCATAGAACATGGTCCCAGATGTCTAAAACAAAGTGCAAACCTGTAAAGAGAAAGGCAAATTTATTTTTTTCCTAGAAATTTTTTTATGAGGAACACCCTTGTAAACACACCCCTTATCTGCAGAAAGCAAAGCACATGTTTGCTTTTCAATCATTAAGGTCAGACTATTTGTATAAAATATTTAAGAAGCCAACACTTACAAGTGGTGGCCATGTAATAGCATATGTATTTATTGCAGAGGAAATACAAAGCAGGAAGAACAGCAACCAATGACCATTTAAATAATTTAAAAATGTTTACCATCCCACAAGAAAAAAAATCTTAAATATATTAAACTTTATGGTAATTATACCAAACTCATAACGCAAACAAACACGTCTCAGTTTTCAGTCCACAGCAGTTTTCTACCACTTCTATTTCCTTCTACTCCTAATTCAGTAGCTACTACTATACTATACCAGTATATATTCTACATTGTTTCAGTAAAACATTCAGCATTATAAAATACACAGTCCTAAACTTTTTGGACTTCACCATATTTTCTTAAACAGAAAGTACAATTATGTCTTCATTTCTGAGCAGTCTGCTCTCCATTTCATAATCCTCTTAGTAACGCTTCATATTTTTTATTCAAGTGTTGATAAAAACGGTAAGAAAATTGACTGCATTATTCCAAACTTCCTGAAGATTTCATTTTCTTCTCTCTCCTTCACCAGAAAAAGACTTCCTTTTATCTACTTATCTAGTAAGTACCTTCTTACGGCTGATAAGAAACCAACATATCAAACCATGGGGAAGCAGAACAGCATGATGTCTTATGATCTAAACATGCCAATTTCATGCATGAGGGAAGCATATGATTCAGTCCAACTACAAGTTGAGAAAACAAAAAGTTTGCTTTAAAGAGGTGGAAGATTCTCCACAAACAGCTTTTTCTCCAGCAATATCTCTAACTAGGGAAAAAGAAACGAAAGAGAAGAACAGGAGAGATGCAGCAAGTGCATTTCAGTTTTTACCTCCTTCATGCCTACTGAAAAACTGCCAGAGGAAGCACAGCAACCTAACAGCAAAAACAGGACAGTTAAATCCGGGCAGAGCCAGTGTGAGGAGCATCAGTTTCTAGCCATAAAAAAACCCCAGTGTTTCCCAAATGCATGCCAACACAACTTATACACAAATAGGGAACACAGGGAAACACAAAACATTGGTAAACATGACAGCCAGAGAGGGATTCTCAGGAAGCCAATTCCTAAGCCATATCAATTTACTTGCAGGTAAAAGAAACAAGTTTCAAAGCAGCTAGGGTAGAGCTGTTCATATTTATAAGGTATGCTTCAAAAAAAAAGGAAGAGCACAATTGTGACTGCTAGAAAAATAAGTATGGGGCAAGAGAAGCACTGGCATTACTGGTTCAGTGGAAGCAAAGCCAACCTCTAGATATCTGGATAACAAATGAAAAATTGTAGATCTAGGGGTAGATCTCTGAAAGTAAAGGCCAATAATCTTTTTTTTTTTTTTTTTTGGGGGGGTGGGGGGTGGGGGTGGGGTGGCTTTTTTTGCTTTGTTTTGTTTTAACAAATGGGAGTTGAAGGAATATAAAGGATAGGGAAAATTATCTTTGTAGTGGTACCATACTCCGTATTTGTACCCGCTCATAGGTATCATTCAACATGAAAGATGATGAAAGCTTTGAATTTCAGCTGAACTAAACAGAGAACAAAGTTCTTTGGACAACAGAACTGATTATCAAGCTTATCTGTCTTAATGACAGACTAGCCACTGATTCTGTTCATAACCAAGAATGAGTCTGTTCATAACCAAGAATGGACACAGTGGAGAGGATTTAAAGGAAATAAAGGCCATGTTCAGCTTCAGCTCAAGTTAACACAGTAGATAGGATTAAAACTACTCTTAGGAGTGAAGTTGATAGCTTTGAGTCATAACAAAGCTACAAAGAGTTAAAATGCCATTTTTATTTGTTTAGATTGTGTGGGGGCTAAGAACAGCGCTGCACAATGATGGACATGAGCAAGCTTTTCTAGGAAGCAAAACGAAACCATTTTGGAAGTCTCCTTGATCAACAAAAGTTATCTAAAGGAAGGTATTCACCCCCCCCACCCCCCGCAGTGTTTTTTGAAAGACATCACACTGTCTCAAAGACCAGCAGACAATTCAATCCCTTGTGCATTTCCAAAGACCTCACAGTATTTTTGTACATGCAGAGACATAACTTTGCAGCACAGCATTTTGATATCTTGAGTTGCTAGCACAACCATGCACTGCTCTGGTAACAGCAGGCCTGTAAATTACCCCTAAATATGAAGAACAGGGGAAAACACAAACATACAGTTAACAAACCCATTTGTATTACTCCACTAAAAACTTCCAACAACAGTTGCAAAAGAATGTACTTTGATTTATGGAGTTTGGCACAATTATTCACCAATGTTTTACAATCATTAAAATATGTAGCATGGGCTTCACAAAACTTCAAACATACAGTTAACTGTAACCCTGAAAATATACTGAAGATTTCCTGTTAAATGTGAAACATCTATTTGGACAACTCAGACAGAAACAACTTACCACTTTTAATCCCAGATAACAAGGGTAATGCAAGCGTAAGACAAACAACTATCTAAGATATCTAAGAGGAAGCAAGGTTCCCCAAAAAACTGAAGTGTCGGGATCACACCAAGGCTAATGATTTCACAACTCGCTTTTTTTTTTTTTTTTTTTTTTTAACAGACACATTGTTAACTTCTTTCTGTTTTTTAACGAAACGACAATCCAAGTCAAAGTACTCCCCAGAAGGGGGCTTAACATATGTGAACAGGTTTCGAAACATATGCTTTGTCAGCAATTAAATCAAAGAACAGAGGCTGAAAACCTCTGCACCAAGGGAAGGCATAGAAACAGTAAGTGATCAGCTGTGTTTGTGGTGTTTCCCAGGTTTGACTACCACTCAGTACTGGAGTTATGGATCAAACCTAAAACTTGCTTGTAAGACTAATGAGAAGATTATACTACATGTGCAGGGTACTTAAACTTTTGGAGTGAATAAGAACCAAAAATAACTAGCTTCTGACAGAGGTCATCTCTTTCTCCTCATCCATTAATGAAGCCTTGCCACAGCGAAATACCTGAAGAGAAACAGTGACAATCAGACTACAGATAGTTTTAAAGTGTGTTTTTATCTGAGCTGTTATTAACAAATAATACTTCTACTCCCTGAAGCACTAACTTCCTGTCACAATATGAGTCTCTGCCACTTCCAAATTCCAGCAGATGCTCTGCTCTGTATGGTAATACCTGGGTTACAGCAACTGTACAAATCCCACCTTTATGGTTCTGAGCTGCAGCAGTTCAGCTACTGTTGTTTAGAGCATCAGCACAATTGCTTAAAGCAGACCCCAGTGGCTGTTCTCACTTTCTCCAGACATTTTTCTTTCTTTTCAGATAATCCTTTTCCTTATTTCAGGCTTTTTGTCTGATCTTTAATTCATAGGGCAGTATGCTGACACAGTGGCATAAAAGGAGAAGAAATAGATTTTCTGGCATAATTCAAGACTGGGATGAATGTTAAAGGAACTCAGAGTTTCTTGGAGTGGCAGAGTGCTCATACAGACACATAAAACATATGTCGTTGGCTGCAAGAGCAACTCATAAGAATCCTCAAAAGAAAAGGCGTAGCTGATGGCTCTTAAAAAGCTTGTAAGGTAAAATATAACTGTTAATTTTTGAAATTGACTGGATATGAACCAGGACCTTGAAACTTGTTCTAAGAACTTACTCATTTTTCTGTCTTGCTTGCACTGCTCTGAGGCAAAAATAATATGTACTCACACAAGACCAGGTGGGACCAAATCCTGATCTTGCCAAATTGTGCTTTTAAAAGACTTTAAACTTGATTTTAACTAACTTCGAATTTGCTTCAATGTGCCACAATTGTCCTCAGGTTCCTCTGCCTAAATTGGTCCTCAACAATTGCACAATCTTATTTTTAATATTTTTCTTTCTAATATTTCTCTTTCTATGAAAGTGTAAAAAAGGCTATAATTCTATACACAAAGTAACTGAACACGTAAAGCGAAACTAATATAGTACAGATAGTACACAAGGTCTGATCCAGAATCTGTCTGTTTCATTCTCTCATCTGAGTATCTGGTAATTGATCCTCCCAAAGAAGCAACAAAAAAATTGGGTAGATGCTACCTATGAACTTCACCTTAACCATCAATTCACAAATATTAAGTCTTAAAATCCTTCTGCACATTAGAACGGCTAACTATCTAAACTCTGAAAAGCACTCTCACATAGCTTGAGTCCCATCCTTCAACACATTCAGAAAAGCTTAATGAACTAACAGTTGACAATAATATTGCAGACAACAGATAAAATATTCACCGTATTTTAATTTGACCGTGGTTCACTCTAGCCCATTAAATCCACTTGCCTGTTACTCTACTAGGTCAGGTTATATATACACACACCAGTTCAGTTAAGTTCAGTCTTCAGTTAAGTTCAGTCAGTTCAGTTAAGTTCAGTCTTCAATTTGTTTTATTGTCACCTACTTTTGTTCCTCTTGTAAGGCTACTCCAGAACCACATTCATCCACTGATCAGCAGACAACTTCCATACTACAGTTTAAAAATCGGCCAGTCATTTTAATTCATTTGTTCTTATGCTGTCCTTCAATCTCTCTTCTCTGCTGGTTCCCCCCCACCCCACATATTTTCTTCCTGTGCTGTCCCTGTTCCTGTTTTGCTAAGCCACGCCAGCCCTGCGTGATCTGGGGAAGAGTAAGCTCACCCTGTGCACCTGCAGCAGTCCTGAGTTGGCCCTGCCAGACTTCAGAAGTCCAGAAGGATTACCCTGACCCTGCAATTGTACTTTGAGTTCTTCAATTTTGACTCATAATCCTTCACTATACAGTCCTTCTTACATGTCTAAAACTTCCCTGGTGCAGGCACTTACTAATGTTGTCTCACTAGCAGGTTTCATTAGCACGCTGAACATCTGGTGCCACTGAAAAAAAAAAAATTTCATCACAGGACCAGTCTTCACAAACTCCACTAATAACTCCTTACAGCTCAATGCCTCTTTTCAGCACTACCCTATTTCATCTCCTTCCTTCAACCACCTTCATAATTCTCTAGTTAATCCGCATTTTTCTGAATTTTAATATATTTCTTTGTGGCACCTGCAGCTTTACTGAAGTTCAGTGACAAGTCACCTCAATTTCTTATGTCCACAAAATCAATTATTGAAAAGATGAAATTGAACTAGTCCAACTTGACATACCTTTGACAAATGCATACAGCATTTTCCATTTGTCTCCAGGTCTTGGTTTTTCCATCAACAATTTTTTTCTGAAATCCTATGGCTGAGGTTGCACTACCAGGTCTATAACTGCTCAAAACACACCACTCCTTTACAGGAACTGCATTCACTGTTCTCCAATTACAATATACTATGCACCTACATAATTAAATTGCTAGAACCAGTGCCCCACTAAAGTTACTAATTCAAAAGGCAGATCACTCAGAATTATCGTACAGAGTTTGAGATTATTGAACCCTATGAACGCTGTTCCCCCCTCCAACTCCATTTTCATATCTAAACCTCAGCAGGTATCCTGCCCTTGCCCCTAGATTCAGTATATCCACTCATCCAGTGGAAAAGAATCTTTTTAATTTTAGGCCCTATCTCGATTATCCCAGCCTGTTTTGCTCAATTCCAGTTCCAAGTCAAACTAATACACTTGCAGAAACCATGTATTAACACACTCCTTAAATGTACGTAAGTTGTATAAGAGAATAGAATTCCTTACATTACTCTTTTGCAGCAGTTACTCCTCTGCACTGTTCACCCAGAGAGCCCAAATGTAAAAAACTAACTTCTTTGAGGCAAAAATGTTAGAAMGTTAAACTCGTGTATTAACTGAAGCAACTATTCTCATTTCTGTGGGAAATCCCATGATATCAGCAACCCTGATGGCAAGACAAGACTAATTTAATTGTGTGGTCATTTAAGTTTATTGTAGGTGTCACTAACTTTTTGCTCCTCCTTTTATTCCCCCCACCACACGTACTTCCTCTGTAGTTAAAACTTTAGATCAGCGAGTGGGCTTTGTGTTTCCAAGTTTCACAGAATGTCAAATATTTACAAATGAACTTTCACAAAATAAAATGCAAGCCTGGCCCTACTTATGCTTTGATGTTTCCCCATTTTTGATGTAATGAGTCTTACTGATTAACGAAAGTGTATGCTGATTGCACATGTTCACACATTGTAGGCATAAATAGTAACTTCTCCAAATTTACAATATTTTCTTCCATGTGTCTAAATTTAACGAAAAGCCATTTCCACTGAAACAGCGCCATGCCAAGAAGTCACACTGATCCCAAACTTCCTTTGTTTTTCATAAAAACACAGCTTGTTTTACATTTAACAAACGCCTTTCATTCAGGATCAGAGAGAAATCCTAAAAACTATAGCAAGAGTTATATCAGTGTCCATAGGAGCTGCTAGAGTAAGATCTTAATTCTTCAAGAGGTAGGCATTTTTAAAGGGGCCTTTTATTTGCATAACAGTCACAGTGCCCAGCARGTAGTTCATGTGTTACTCGTGAGGACTGCAAGAACATTCAATAGTCTGCTTTATCCAAGTGAGAAGTTAAATTACATCAGAAAATAAGAGACAGGCAGATGAAACTTTGCTCCTCTCCCCCTCCCCAGACTACGGCAGCCCCGCAGCTACGCCGTCCCTTTTGCCCACCCACAGCTGGGGATCTGTTATATTATTCCGGCCACTGGACCCCAACACATTGCTCCCTCGGCTCCCCCGCGGAAGCGGGGAGGTCACTGCGCTTCCGCGCGTGACCGCTCCAGGCTTACAGACCGTCTCCACCACGGAGCGCACACCCGCCTCTGCCTCCCCCCGGGGCTCTGCCCGTGCCGCCGCCAGGCCGCAGACGGGGCCCCGCTGCGGCCGGCTTCGGTGCAGGTGACCCCAACCACTCAGCCCTGGCCGCGGCCCCACTGCAGGATCCCGGGGCGGCCACGCCGCCCTGCCCCTCCCGGGGACACCCAGGCGGCGCCGCGCACCGGGCTGCCAGGCGGGCCCTCCCCTCCCGCCGCCACTCGCCTGCCCCCGCCGGGAAGGCTCGGCCGAAGATCCGCCGCGGCCGTGCCCAGCCGCAGGGGGCCGGCAGCCGAGCCCGAGTAGGCCGGCAGCGCCCCGAGAGCCAGGCTGCGGCCGGCCCCCGCCATGCCCCTTCGGACGGCGGCAGCGAGGCGGGGCGACCGGCGGGAGCGAGCGCGGCTKGAGCCGCTCCTTACCCTGGTCCGGTGCAGGGGGAGGCTGGTGCGGCGGCTGGCGAGGCCGGGCTCGGTAACCGCTCCGCTCCTCCTCCCCAAGCCGAGCCGCTCACTCAAACAAACAAGATGGCGGCCGCAGCCCTTCCTGCCGCCCAAACCAGCCGTTCAAATCGGCAGGATGTTTACTGTTAAAATGCCCCCTCCTCCCCCCGGGCCGCGCCGCCGCCCACTGCGCCTGCGCGCCGCCCCACCACTCCGCGCGACGGGCCGCCAGAAGGCGGGCGCCCAGTGGGAACCGGCCAGCTGCGCATGCGCCCGTCCCCGGCGCTCCGGTCCGCCGCCCGGGAGAAGGGGCGGGGCGGCGGGGATGACGAAGGGTCGGGTGAGTGACACCGGCACGCAGGCTTCGTGGAGGGGCGGGGCCAAGGCAGGGATGGGCGTAACTGCGCTTGCGCGCGTGCCCGAGCCCTGCAGCGCCGCTCCGGTGGCCCTGGGGAGCGGCGGGAGGCGGAAGTGGCTGCTGGGAGGGCGCGCGGTTGCCGTGGCAGCGCGCGGCTGCCGGGGCGGGCCCCGTTCGCAGGCCCAGCCCGGTCGCTCTCCCTTGCGGCGGCGCTGCGGTCTGCCGCGGGCCCAGCCGCCGGCACGGGCACGGGGCCTTGTCCGGGGCCGGGGCCTTGTCCGGGGCCGCGTCCTACGGGGGGTCAGGCAGCCTGCCCGCGGTGTGCCCGTGTGCCTGACCGGGGCTGTGCGCCCCGGGGTGCTGCGTGGTCGGGGCCGGCCTGGGGACGCCGTTCGGTCGGGGGTGCATAGCAGAACCTTCGAGTCCAGCCTAGGCTGCACGTGGCGCTTAGCTCTCTTGTCACCCAGCAAACAAAAAGCAGTGCCTTGAAGGTGACTCTGAATTTTTAGTTAACTTGTTTTAAAACGAAACAAAAGGCTCTCATTTAAAGCAAACATCCTTTTTACAGCCTGCTTCCTTAAGGAGGTTAACACACCAGGTCTTTCTGAGCTTTGCAGCTTACTCCTGCTATCTGGGACACTGCAGGTGTTTCTTTTATGCTGTGGGGGTCTTTGTTGAGTACACTGGCAACAACTGCATGCACCATGCATTTTCTTTGGACTGTCTTGATTTCAACAGGACTTAGAAAGGTTTTTTTGTTTCTAATCTGCTAATCTATGATAGCCACCTGTGATGTAACAAGAGAGGCAACTGTGGCTACAACTGGACTTAAACAGGAGTCTGACTAGGTRAAAGGAATGGAAAAGGAAAACGAGGCTGTTTTGGGGAGTAGGATTTTTCTGGTCTTCTCTCTGAGGCACTAGGAAGTCTGAAGCTACGAGGACATAAAATAACATTCTGGATCAACAACAAACAGTCTTTAGCCCAAAGAGACCCAAAATACAAAAACCTTATTAAAATAACCTCTCAGAAATAATATTTTTTGTGTAATGGGGCATCAGTTTACAAAAATAATGTTAGAATACCAAGAAGATCTGCCTGCCAAGGGTTTAAGAAGTATTACTGCTATTTGTGACACTCAGATAATACATCTTAGTGGATGATAACATCAACAAATAATACGTAAAAACATGCAGGCTCAGTCTCCCAGTTCTCTTTCCTCAGATTCAATTTTGCATATTTCAGCATTCGTTTTCGTTCGTAATGTCTCACTAGAATCTTTCTTCGGAACAAACGTTGATTCTGYGTATGCCCCACATGGAGTTCTGCTAGGTATAGTAATGTTTCAAGGTTTTTTTCTGCAAGAAAACATCTGCTGTATCACCACTATTTATTCCCTCTTCTATCCCCATACAAAATTAGTTAAGTGGTCCAGGCATTGAACCAGGGAGTGTCTAGGCTATAGGCCATTGGACCACTGATTAGAAACTTAAATTAGTTTAACAGTGCTGATATACTGGATTGCATCAAATCCACCAAAAGTGTGGACCAGCAAAGATGAGTCGTTTGCTGCTATAGGAAAACAACCTCTCACGGGGAAAAAAAAGCCACACCAGTAAAGTAATAGCACAACTGTGTGAGTTGGAAATCTAAACTCTTCATGCCTCGACCCATATTATTACTGAAAAGTCTATAGCATAGCCTTGCTTTGGCTCTTGCCATGCTGAGTACTTATCTCAGTTGCATGCATTTTAATAAGAAATCCTCTTTCTCTATCTTGGCAGACACTGAGTATTAGTGGCTTTTGGCCAAAATTGCTTTTCTAGCTGGTATTGGCCAGTGTGTGCTGGTTGCCTGTCTAGAAAGCCTACATCAAATTGCCTTTGACTAATAGCAGAAATTAACAATGGGAGAGAATTATGATCATTTTTTTAATTGTCACTACCATTTCCTTAATTATTGCCCATTTTTTCATAAAATAATAAAAAATGGGTCTCAGGTTTTTTTTTTTTCTTGTGCTCTATACTGCTTGAGCAAGCAATTCTGTCTTAAGACATCCTTTTTGAAACCAAAACTAGGATGCTTAAAGTTAAGTTTTTGGTAATACCTACCATCTAATTAAAAGCATAAAGCTAGTACATAGGTCCAGTCATTTTCAGATAACTCTCTAGGCAGGTTTTGCAATTCTTCCAAAGTTTAGTTTCCAGCCTTTCTATGCTTAGTTGTTATAGGGCTTTAAAAGTACATACTTCAAAGAAGCAAGTATATGCAAATCCCAGAGAGTTTATAGTCTAAATTTGGCTCAATTTAAACCTAAAGGATTTGAATTGTTATCACATCTGTTTCTCATGGCAGTATGAGACTACTGTGAAGATCAGTCTGTAATCTTTTCCTCTAATTTATTCTTGAATGTATTCTAAAATGATGCCAGTCTAATTTAATATGGCTTATTTTTTCCAGGGTCTTTTAGTTTGATACTTTCCTGCTTCCTCCAACAAAAATGCTTCCTTCCGTCAAAATTAAAATCAAGGCAGTTTGTTTGCATGGTCCAAAAGTAAGGTTAATTGCCYGATATAAAAATGTTTCATTTTTACTGTGGAGATGAATGCACTTCATGAGCAAATTGATATTTAAACTTCAGCATAATTTTCAGATCTTCTGCTAAAAATTAAAACAATTATAGTACAGTAAACAAGGAAGACCAAAATACAGTGTATTGGAACTCATGTCCATTGAGTTCCATCCACTGACCTATCAGTTTTAAAGAACATAAATGAGCTCTCTTCATTATTAATCATATATTAAATTATTGCAGGAGTCCTTCAAATGTTTATGATTAGGTCAAATATTTTTCAACGGTAGCCTTTTGCACTTTGGTTCGCATGAAGACCAATTCCTTAAAAAAAAWAATATTCTKCATTACTAATGTTTGTTTACAGTTTTCCTTTCACTCAGATTGGAAAGTGCCCTGAATRTCCTGACCTGAGACAGACAGTGTAACTCATCTTCCTGCCCCAATTTTTTTTCCTGAAGAACTACCACAAGAAAAGAAGCACGCTGTTTGATTTGTATGCGGCACTCTGCTGAATTTTTCCTCTGGCTCTGCTCAGACATGCATTCCAGATGGTACTTAAAAAAGCAAGCTTGTGACTGTTATGTACACTCTTGCTGGCATATAGCAGATCACATTATTCAGTGACATTTAGAAAGAAACTGAGGCAAAAAGCCTATTTTTGTTTCCAGCTTCGGTCAAGTGTATCTATCAGGCAACACACCCATGATTTTCAAGTGCAGAACAACGTAGTTCATATATAAATAACTTTCCCTTAGGAGAAAGGACAACATGTTGTAATTACTTTTGAATAACTGAAGTAATCATTTTTCCCTGATAAACATTTTCCCTTGAAATTYGAGATCCAGATCCTCTCTTAAGTCACACACCCATCTTCCAGTTGCTTCCAATCTAAGCTATTTTGCCCAATCATTTCATACTAGCAACAYGGTTGCCAGATAAATTGCTTTTTTGAGCCACCAAAGAAGAAATTCTGGACAGCCACAGTCATGCTTCTATCACGTGAAGCAGAAGAAAAAATGCTATCATTTGTAATTTGATTAGAACCTGTGTACTCTAAAAACTTCAACATTTYAGGGCAGATAATCCAAAGTTTGTCCAATATGTTGGACCTTCTCTGTTTACAGCAAGTCAGCTCTGCGGCAGCTGTATAGAAGAACGGGAGCTGTTAGAAAGGGACCTGCTACTGCAAGTGTACATGGGCAGAAGTTTTCAACTGTGAGCCATGACTGCCTTTAGGTGATCCTTAGGTGTAATGGTTTCTGAAACTGGCATTCAGCTGCCACCACAAAATCAGCATGGTACTGTTCTGAACATTAGAAGACCAACATTTGCACTCTAGCGGGTACTTTAGCCTTCCTATTTTCAGTATGGGCCACCTGGCACAGATCCCATGTGAAGTACATGAAAGATGCAAATRGCTGAAAACATTGCATTCTTGCCACTTCGGCTTTTTGTTCACAATACATCCTTTTGCCAGTAGCTCCATGCAGAAAGGTTTTATATTTGCTGGGAATTCTTTACATGGCAAGTCAAAGATGTTTCCTACCACTTTATTTCATTTGRGGAACACAAAGAGATATAACTGAGGCAAAATAAAAAGTTTAGATTTCTGAAATTGCGATGGAAATACAGCTCTTGATGTTTGCTAATACTGGATAGATGGAATGTTGTTAGGATCTGACACAGYAAATCGTGCACCACATAATCAGTACAAATAAGCTTGTTTGTATTGGGGTTTTCAAGGTCTCTGTAATTTTGTTTCTTAGAATGAAAAGGATTTTTTCCCAGCTCAGGAGAAATGGTATACGAATTTCAAATTATCTATAGACTCAGCATTCCTATACTGGCCTTTTTGACTGTCATGGTTTAACCCCAGCCRGCAACTAAGCCCCACACAGCCGCTCACTCACTCCCCTCTACAGTGGGATGGGGGAGAGAATCAGAAGGGTAAAAGTGAGAAAACTCATGGGTTGCAATAAAGACAGTTTAATAGGKAAAGCAAAAGCCAYGCACGCAAGCAAAGCAAAGCAAGGAATTCATTCACCACTTCCCGTCGGCAGGCAGGTGTTCAGCCATCTCCAGGAAAGCAGGGCTCCATCACGCGTCACGGTTACTTGGGAAGACAAACGCCATCACTSCRAACGTCCCCCCTTCCTTCTTCTTCCCCGAGCTTTATATGCTGAGCATGACGTCATATGGTATGGGATATCCCTTTGGTCAGTTGGGGTCAGCTGTCCCAKCTGTGTCCCCTCCCARCTTCTTGTGCACCCCCAGCCTCCTCRCTGGTGGGGTGGTGTGAGAAGAGAAAAGGCCTTGACTCTGTGTAAGCACTGCTCAGCAATAACAAAAACATCCCTGTGTTATCAACAGCGTTTTCAGCCCAAATCCAAAACCTAGCCCCATACTAGCTACTATGAAGAAAATTAACTCTATCCCAGCCAAAACCAGCACATTGACTCAATTACGTATCAGCCCACTTCTGCTGAACAATTTTTAAAAGATTTAAGTTTGTTGTYATTCAAGAAGAAAACTTTGAAAGCATCCTTCCTTTCTCTTCCTAACACATTTTGTTTCCAGTAAACTGAAATATGCATTTAGCCATTTGTAATATTAATTTTCTGGAAAGGCTTTTTTTTTTTTAAATTGCAGCTTATCAGATGAAGTTTTTHTTGCATACTGGAGCTTAATAGGTTTCAGATTTAACCAATGAACACCAGGAATGCTTTCTTGGGCCTGAAAGTTTCAACTCGCTGCTCAGCTGCGGTCTTTCTTCTCTCCTGTCTTCTGTTACACTCTTCCCACACATTTCTGCCTTTCTCCTCCCAACCTGCTAGCCACAATTTGTGGTCATTTTTAACTTCTAAAGTTGATCAGAAGGATGAAACTGATGAGGAAACTGGCTGATAGTAGGTGGTYCAAAGAAAAGAGCACAGGGACAGCTCTGCAGGGAAGGGAGAGGCTGAAGGCAAGCATCAGAAATACAAAAGAAACATTGATTTTTAAATGGATTTTCAGTCAAATCCACCAACTTTATACATACCTTGAGCRCTGATGCTCTACAGCATTTTAATTGAGAACAGTCTTACATTAATGTAAACTTTGTAGAAATGAAAGTATACATCAGACCTCTATCAGCGTGGTGATATTTATGTAATACTTGCCTTGGGAGTAGTTCAATACTAAAATGCTGTTAGGGTAATTTTGTCTGATTCATAGAACCAGAAAGGTGTATAATGCTGATGTATATGAAAATTATCTGTTATTGATAATGTCTGAAAGCATTCCCAAAATACAATGCACAAGGACTTTCGCCATTTCTTACTCATTATAACCCACCATATGTTTCTCGAAATAGAGAACTTTTTAAGAAGAGTACATAATTAAAATTGTTAAGGAATCATGAAACCTTCTTTAACTGTGGCTCTGAGGCTAGTACATCTCTGGAAGATAAAATACAAATTAACTAGATTTTGGTACACTGTAGTAATTAGGTGGATTAGAAATTTTTAGAATTCATAATGAGAGTGTTAAGTGTRTATTGTTGGTCCAGTTGTTGTTAGGCAATTTGATTTTACCTCCCTCACTTCTATCTGACTTCTCAGGTTCCTGTGATGTCAATATCATCATTATTTTCCATGTGTTAACATAAAAGGTGTATTTAGATCAAAACTATTGTTTTACTTATCTGCTCATAGCATAGTTGTGCTGCGTTGGTAGGCATAAGTCTTTTGAGTTAAGATTGTCAAAGACGACAAATCTGATTCTTTGGCAAGTGTATACTTCTAGGCTTTCCAAATTATGCTTTTCTGCATTCCACCATTTGCTCAAACTGATAGCCATGGTGCAGGCAATAACCATAAAGTGATCTTTCTGATGATGTACACCAATATGCGGCAAAACTATTAATAGTCTCCTGGTAAGCCCTAAAACATGTGGGTATATATTAAATAATGGCACCTGTCTTCATCACAAGATTTCTTGCTGTCTCTACCTCATAACTTCCCAGTAGCAATGCAGAGTGCTGAGCCTTCAGAGGAAAATAACCACACGTTTCAGCAGAGACAAAGAGGCCCTTACGCCACTGGGCTTCTGAGGCAGGCTCTGCACAGATCACCGGGAAAGTACCCATCTTCCTTCTGGTTATGTTACAGCTACGGGGCTAACTGTAGCTAATGTACCTATCAGTGTTTTTCACAGGTCTGGAAACAGTTCTGCACAGAATGAAGCTGCTCCAACAGCCGCTCCCACTGTCGTTGTCCATCTCTGTCACTCAGTGGTAAGATGTAGCTGCCGTTTTGAAAACCGCTGTCAGGAGCTGTGTCTGGCCCCCAAAGGTGCAGTCCTCCAGTGGTGACTTATCAAAGACAGGAGGTACAAGTTGTACCCTGCTCCCAAACACTGTCCTTGCAGCACAGAAGACTCTTTAGAAAGAGTATGGAAAATTGTATCAGGATTATACTTTGATAAAATTATATTATAAATGATGTCTGGAAACAAGTCCTGCCATTTTAAAAATTTGATTCCATACTCAGAATTACATTGACTTCCAACCTAACTGGCTTCTGTTAAGTATYCTCCAGGCCTTCATAGAAGCTGTCCCCCAAAGCATGGTGTTTGAAAGGGGAGTGAAGAGAGCAGCATAGCTCTTCCCCAAGTTGAGTATGATGTCATTCAAAAGAAATTCCGTTCTCTGTATAGAAACAATGCATCATGGTAAAATAAAAGTCAGCTCATTGAACATGAATGAAGCATCCCCATTAGTATGACATGACTGTAATGAATATTCTTACTGCAAGGTAACCTTCTTGTAGGCAAGGCTGAAGTCTTGGGAAAAAATGTGGAATAGCGATTCTGAGTCAAAGTATGTAACTTTAATGGATGTTGGGCAAGGTTACCCAGTGGCATAAATCAGCCTGTCATTAAATCAAGTACTGGAAGTTAGCAGAAATACAGTATTTCATATTAGATAGGTCTTAAAAAATCTTTTAGGAACGAAAATGCAGTTTTCTTACTGAATGAGCTTTTTCTTTAGCTGTGCACTTTTCCTTTGTCAGTTCTTACATTTCACAGTTCCTCTTTGCGGTTGCTTTACACTTAAAAGTGGTCATTTAAATATTTTTCAGTACAAATGTCTGGGACTATCTATCTGTTGAAATTTTCTCCTGGATATTTTACTGTTGTATATAGGTATGGCTATATAATTGTTTCTCTGATCAAGTAGAACAATTAATTAAACCATTTAAGTGGGCTACATGATTTACAGAGAATTATGATAGAAGTTAGAGCAACATGGTGGATCAAAATAGCTATTAAATAAAGAATGAAGCCAAATGCTCTTCAGCCATAAAAAAATATGTATTATATATACAGTATAATAGCTACACTATCCAATTTCTAGTACTATTAAACATGTCAGTATAGTTTCTCTGTCTATAATCATGAATGATTTTTACAGGATACTGTAATTTAATTCTGTTAATAATAAAGATCTGATTTATATAATATAACCCCCCAAACAATAAATTTCTGTAGATGAGTGGATCATACTTTATATGAAGGGTACATTTATAAATACTTCATGTGGAATTAATAGATGATCAATAAATGTTATAAGTAAGTTACAGCTACATATAGAATAAGCTGAAGGTGTCTGGAAGCATGTAAGTGGAAGATGGTAGAGATTTTCATATACCAAGGTCATAAGCAAGCTATAGACATACTGGCTGTTACGGCAGTCTTTTAAGAGTGACCAAGATGTAGTTTGATGTACATTTGTAGACTGATGAACCAGAAGAGTCTCCTCTGGTTGTCACTCATCTGTGGACAAATGACATGACCTGGAGCAGATCAGGGAGAATTATGGCAAGCTAGAGAGAGATGCTCATGAAATGGAGCATCTCTTTCCATTTGCCCTCTACTCATTTAGCCTTCGTTTACCTTCTCCATTTGCCCTCTGCTTAACACTGGTGAGGTCACATCTCAAATACTTTATAAAGGCTGGGCCCTGCCCCCACAGAAGGGAGTTGTCAGCAGACTGCGGAGGACTACTAAACCATTTGGTGAGGGAGTTGGAGTATATGGCGTACAGGGCTAGGCAAAGCAAAGTGGACTTCAGCCTAGAGAAGAGAAGGCTCCAGTGGGCTCTAAGAGCAGTCTTCCACTATTTAAAGGGGGCTTTAGAAAAGACAGGGCCAGCATAGTGAAAGAACAAGAAGCAGCAGCTGCAGGCTGCAGTGAGGGAAGTTTTGATTTAAACATAAGAAAAAAGCTTCACCATGATCATGGTTTAGCTCTGGAACAGGTTTCCCAAGGGTCTGTGAATCTTTGGCCTCAGAGATTTTTAAAAATCAACTGGATGAGTAGGAAATAATGTTGCAACATTGTTAACAAATGCATGTGAAAGATCCTGTGGATGTCAGGGCCCTGAGTGGCCAATAAGTCTTAATTGCCCTGATGAGCCTCACTTGGGACCCCCACCCTCTTCCCAGGGGCCCTGGAGTCCCATTTCTGCTCAGTCCTGCCTGAGCTATGCTGTGGGTAAGTCTTTGCCCAGCCCTGTCCCTTGCTGACTTGCTAATGGGACTTCCTGGGCTGATCTTGGACCTGACCCATCACTTTGCATTCATCTGATGATCACTGGGCTGTCACCAGACCCTGTTCCTGTCAACCCAGCCCTGCTCACCTTGCTCAGGGGYGGTGGGAGGGTGCCCAGTCAGTGAGGGCACTGCCTCTGCCTGTGCGTGGGCACCCTCAGCTCCTGACTCGTCTCCCCTCATGGAGCAACCATGCTCTTGCTGCCCCCTGAAAATGGGACTGGAAGGTGATTTACTTTAAAACAATACTGATTTCACTCATGCTCTCTCACAGTCCTACAAATGAGCACCAGGACATACYCAGGTAGTCCAGCATGCAGGCATCAGGATGCTTGAATCCAGGTGGTCTGTCCAGGAGTCCTGTTGAAGGACAAGGACACCGGCTATTGAGACCTCATCTTGTCTCTTGGTCTCTTCTTAGGTTGGGAGCCATGTGCTGATTTTTGCACGTGCCTTTTTGTACCCTTTAGGGCATCTCAGTGATGAGTTTCTCCATCCTATCCCACCTCTCACCTCCATGAGTTGTCACTGTTCTTTGTCTCTGATTTGGGTGTCCTGAGAAGCTGGTATCTATGTGCTAGGATCGTGATGAACTGCTAATCTCTAGGTGCCTTCAATACGAGGTCATTCCTATTGCTCTTCTGCCTTTGATCCTTCCTGCTGCTGCTTCCACACCCCATGATCTATCCCTGAAGCTAGCCCTGCCTTGAGCAGCAAGGTTGGACTTGATGATCTGCAGCAGCTCCTGCAGTTTACCTTTCTTATAATTCTGTGACATAGTCATAATAATTTAATGCAGACAAAGATTGTCTCTGTGAAAAAAAGATTTCAGGATATCCATCTCCTAGAAAACATTTATGATAACAGTACTGAGCACCAGGGATACTGGCCTCTTGGGAGTCTGTTATGTGAGTGAAGAAGTGAGAGGAATTATGAGGAGTGGAAAAGACATCTGGTTTTAGCACAAAGAAAACAAAATTTGATTAAAAAGTACACAAACAAAAAAAGGAATAGGTTAAAGAGTAGGAAAACATTGCTAGCTAGAAGAAAGTATTTATATTAATGAAAAAAACATATAGAAAGGACTGTGTCTCATCTGTCTGAGAAATTGGATGTAAACAGTAAAAAGCAATTGAAGTATCTCTACAGTAATTATAAGGGGTTTACACAAAAGAAAGGAAAGAAATTAGAACAACCAATGCAGAATATGAAACTAGATGTTATAAAAACAACAGGRACATAGTGAATAGCAATCGTCTTTGTAAAGCATAAAATGTTCAGAAATAAGTAACTAGAAATCGCATCTTCAGAAAAAATGTTAAAGGCAGTTTAGAGTGGAACAGACTGCTAAATGCTAGAGACTATAAATGGGTATCCCCTGTAAAAGGGGATACAAAGAGAAAAAAATTAGTTTTACTATCCCTTTTGATGATTGATCATTAAAAAAAGAAGGAAAGTTTCCTGAAGGGAGTGAATGAAGTTTACCAGAGATCTCCCCTCAGGTTTTGATTTAGACATAGATGCAATTCACTTAAGTGTTAGTCTGTCATTCTGGTATAGATTGGAGAACAAATGGTAAAATTTAGATATTTCTGAGCCTGGTATCTGACAAGAACATGCACCAAACAGCCACAGAACCAATCAGAAATGGTACTATATGAGACTTGCTTTGTGATGTGATGTTATTGAAAAGGTGGTAATTGACAAATACTTTGAAATGAGTGATCAGAAATCAGTTCAGCTATAATTAAATGGCAGTGTAAACAAAAGCAGCTTCTAAAGGCCACAACTGCAAAAGGTCAGTTGATGTGATGTCATCCATGTAATGTGTCCATGAAAACAGAAAATGCAATCATCAACTGTATCAAAGTATCTCCAGTGGAGGTACTGACAGCATGTAAATGAAGTCTCATTAATGTCTGAAATTCTGTGGCTATATCCATATTAGTAAATAAATGGCTCATAAGCTTAAATTGCATTCCCGCTTCCTAACTGCCATGCCTAAAAGAGAAGTCCAGGATTGATCTCAAAGCATCTACTAGGAATGGCCATGACTTGCGCTGTCCCCCAAACCGCGTGTTGTCCGGAGGGATGCTGGATGGCGTGGGCTAAAGTTGTGCCAGGGAACAGGCAAGTGTTTTGATAGTATGGATGATCCTGTACTTGTGCCCTCATGCCCTGGTACTACATAATTTTTTATTGGTATAAATACCGTCTTTAGTGTTTTCCATTCCCAGAAACACAGACTTGACTTGCAGTACTGGGAGGTGGGAGTACTGAGAGAATTGAGAGAACAGGGAGCCTGTTTATGTCAAGAGAATAAAAGGGATTGGTGTATTTCAGATAACAAAAGCAGAGAGGTATATGATGGTTTTTTTTTTTTTGCAAGAGAGGTAAATGCCAGAGAAGGTGAAGATTCAGTTCAGCCAACTGGCAGTAATGACTCAAGGACAAACATATATAACCTTTTCACAGGAAAATTGAGGCTAGAAATTAAAATTTCCAAACATCAGAAAGCTATGACTCTAGGACAGGAATTGCAAGAGTCAAAAGAACTCCCCAACTCTTTTTAATATAAAGCTTGGTTAGTTTGTGAAGGGGGTAATATAACATGAATGGCAGATTGTTTCCTATTCAACATTCCTAAAACCTGTGATTTTATTTCCTAAATCTTTACAGATAATCTCTATTCAAGAAGAGCATTTCTATTTCAAATACAGACAGCTAAAATGTGTTTAAGCTATTTTGTTATCTTTTCAGTACAAAAAAAGCATTAGTGATTTTTCTGAGTTGTAACCTTTTCTAAACTCATATACTGTGGTGGGGATGATTATATTTGTTCCTAAATTATGCTATGATGGGCCTAGTTCTGAACTGCTTTCTCAATCACAGCTCCCAGTAAGCTGTGAGAATCTAGTCGGCAAAGGAGCAGAGCAATCAAACTGAGATCAAAAGACAGGAGGGGCTGGGTCTGAGTGGGAGTTAGGCAAGGCATGCTGTAAGACAAGTGATGAAAGAGGAAAATACACACCATTAGCCTACCGGAGACCCAGGGTGCCAGGAAACAGTAAGGTTTTTAATGCCTCCAGCCACTATCCAGAAAGATCAATGGAAGAAGTCTCATTTACATCTTTGGGATTTGAAGTTTTCAGTGGAGTTTATCTTGGTAAGTTGTCCTAGTCTAAGTTAGTAGACTAGGCCTTCTAGCCTTAAAGAAGGTCAATAAATGGGCAAGATTGAGAAGGAGATGAGAACATAGCCTGCCCCTAGTTTGTAATAGGCTGCAAAGTTTAGCCAGTAGCAAAAGCTTACAGTGGAACCTCCAATGCAATTAGAAGGCAATATTTATAAAATTAATAAAAGAAAATATGAAGCATCTAATGCAAGACTGACCCATGGCACTCATGGTCAGACTCAGGTCAAGGGCTAAGTAAGGTACRTAAAAAACTTGATATTTATGTAGGTAATATCCCCACATTTAGAAAGAATTTTCTCCAGTAATATAAACGCATAAAGCCACTATTACTGTGTTATGAAAACAAGGGAACATTTTCTCCTATATGCAGGTTGTCTCCAAATTGTCTGCCCCATAATTCTTCACTACAGGGCTTCCAGCATTTTCTATTGACATCTATTACTGGTCAGTGTTTTATTCTGTGATACTATGACAACACATTTTAACATAGAATAATCATTGTCTAATAGAAATAGCAGCAACATAAAGCAGTAGGAGAAATTAAGATACAGTTCACAATAGTGAAAGATGCAGTAAAATAAATTGGCATTGCCGTACTGGTCTCCCTTCTTTGTAGGTCTGCAAACTCATCTGTTACATTGCGGAACATTTTTCAAGCTCGCCTTCTATTGAGGTGAAGCAAAAGATAAAGGAATTCTTGACTCTGGTCATACTGTAGGTATTTCAAAATCAGTTTTAATTTGCTGGAAGAGCTTTCATGCTCACTGTAATGGTTATATCAAAAAAACTGCAAGTAGTAATTCCAAATCTAAATACTACAAGCCCAAATTTCACCTTACAGTTAGGAAAGAAAAAGAGAATCTTCACTTTTTACTGTTGTTCTTGCCTTTGCCTAACATGCCCTTCTTGTTGCCACCAGAAATATCTTTGTGTACCTAATGTTCAGATAAAGCGGGGTTAATCAGATTTAAATACATACATGTGTGTATATATATCTCTATGTATATACATATCACAATTTTTTGTGATCTTTTTGCAAAAGCTCAGTTCAGTGAAAACGCTTATGTATGATACCATGATGATTATGTTTAATAAGCAGGAAGCCACATGAGCCGCAGAACTACCTAAATCTCATTTCCTATCAATTTGTGTCTCTGTTACTACATATTCCCTCTACCCTCACCTGGGAGAGCACTAGCCTCCCTCACGGCCCCTAGCACTTTGCCTTTTCTTAAAATATTCCCCCCTCGTTTCCCTTAAGCCTTTTTTTTCCCCACTTTGTCCTCAGTTTCCTCCCATGGGCAAGGCAAGAGAAAGCGTGTGCTGTGGCTGATCCTGGGCTGCTGGGATGCTAACTCCCTGGATGTACTGGGATGCCAATCCCCTGGATGTACCGCTGCTGGGGGGCTGCCTGGCAGGCCCAACACAACAGGTAACTTGAGCTCACTTGTCTTCTCCACTGAGTATGCAATATTTAATTCTTCCTTCTTTTTGTATTTTCTGAAAGCTTTTAGGAACTTCAGGCTGCTGAGACTTCAATCCCCTTGTCTTTTATTTTTTTAGATTGGCCATCTGGTTCAAAAGTTATTAGCGAAGGATTGACAGAGACCTTAATTGAATAAGCCTCATCTCCTTTCAAATTCAGGCTAACAGCTTGCTCTGCTGTAGGCAGCATTTCACAGAGAAAGCCAAACACAGATCAGTAGGACCATGCTTGTATTATGCCAGGCTCCAAATCCCTGCTTCAAGCCATTGGAAAACTAAAGCTGCTAAACCCATCTAAATTGTTTAACATGGAATAAATAACTATTTTTCCTATCTTGTGGCTGCCTCTATTCCAAGAAAGAGATGAATTGTCTTTGGTTGAAATTTGGAAACAATACCAGTATATAATCACCTACCTACTTACCTACCTATGTTCTAGTTTCACTCTAACAAATCCTGCTTATTTCTAACTCCGATATATAACAATCTCAACATCAAGAGCTGTTTTTTCAGTTAGTAACTATATCTATTAGTGTGAACATTTAACAGGCCAACTGGGGCACAACAATCCCAGTTTTTTTCTTGCCTTTACGAGTATAGTGTTTTGAGGATGAAAGCCATATATGTATACACGCTCCCTCACATCCTATTCTGAGGTCTTTATGTATCCTCAGAATAGGGTTTTGCATAAACCTTATACAGCCTTTCAGCACAGCAGAGAAGTTCACCTAGTCAGCACATTATTTTTTATAAAAATCAAGTTTTTCTTATATAGGAACAAACCAGTACTATTTGCCTGTAGTGTGATAATATTCCTTTYGGGATAAAATTGATGTCACTGAAACCCACCTGAGTTCTGATTCAAAATCTAAATATTCCCAGAGGTGTCACAACTAATATGCAGAAATCCCTTAGCTCTGAGCTTTCCAGTAAACTTCCTGTATATAATATCCTCAACTCCCAGCAGTTAAACACCACATGCTGTTATAAATTTGGTTTTAATGTTCCTTCAAAGTAAGGTAAGTTTACCTTCATATTGTTACCTTAGCACGGAAAAAAATCAGACTATAGGAAAGCACTTGAAAATCACTGGTGATGGGAAAATGTCCACAGTGACCCAGGGAGAGCCCCGAAGTCAATTTATATGAAATGTAAACATTGTAAGAATATTATTTAGAAGCACAGAAATCTCTGTTCCATGTATAGGGAGAAAACTAGCTTTTAGTCTGATTCATTTGTATGAATTACACTACTTCGTAATTTCTCTTTATGTATTATTTGCTTATGTTTTCCTCAGATGTCAGTAGAATCCTGTTTTTACCTTAGGGATGAAAGGGAACGAATGAACAGGAGGTGCCTTGCAGTGAGCACCTCCTGCGTGACTGTATGGACAGTTTGGTAAGGACATGCAGTCAAAGAAGAAGGGGAAGGAGGAGGAGGAGGAGGAGGAGGAGGAGGAGAAGGAGAAGGAGAAGGAGAAGGAGAAGGAGAAGGAGGGGAGGTATCTGATTTTAACTAATGAAGTTTGTAGAGTTAAGCTGAAGGACTGCATTAATCTGGCCTTGGGTCTTTGCATGGTGGGGGCCAGCCTAGTTTAGCAGCAGCGTTGACTTTACTCTGCCATGATCCAACAGGACTGAGATAACAGCAGTTAAACTAGCAATAGCAGAAATAACCAAGGAGCTCCACTTCAGAGTAGGACTTGGACTAGGGGAGATTGGTGAAAGAAATGTATTTCTGCATTCAGCTGAGTCTGCTTACCCCTGAGAGTGGTGTTACAGGGGAGCAGAGTTTGTGGGGTGGACAAGAATGCTAAACCATAACAACTTGAAGTTACGGGGTTAGCCAGATTCCTGGTGTGCTAGTTGGATACTTTCTTTGGATACTTGACTTTGACACTTTCCAGGACAAGCTTTGGGCCAGAAGCACTTCAGCAGCTTTTGTCTGACACACAAGCTCTGTGCGTATCTCCATGCACCACACTATTGCAAGCAGAAATACAGGGGAATATGGTGCACAGACATCTGAATGGCAAAAAACAAAGCTAAAATGGCTCTGCGCTGAAATTAATAAACATAGCAGGAGACCACTTGGCTCCAATGCTTCATGCTGGCTGATGTTTTTAAGCTGCCACTTAAAAATAAGCAGAAGTGTAGTCATTAAGGACAAATTCTCTCTTTGGACATATACATATGACTTAGCAGAATCTGTGCTAACAGCTGAAATCCTATTGTACTACGATTTTCAAAACAGTTTATCACATCCATAAAGCCAACATCTGGTTTGCTCTGCCATAAAAAACTCTCTAAGAGCTACTATTTCAGACAACTATGCATTTGCCTTATTATTGGGTACTGTTTATCTTACAGCAAAGTATGACATGGCAGTTAGTGCTGTACAGTACATGTGGAAATCCACAGCTTAGTGGGGTTTAAGCTGGGATTCATCCCACATAATGTTAGCGGCTTGTCCAGGTTGCCTGAAATGGAAAAGGCTCGTGCTTGGCTCCTGCTGTAGTCCCTCAGCAGATCTTAGGCGGCCTGAATAGACTTTGAGAGTGCCTTTCTCATGTTCTTCTGTGCATCCCCATGGTATGGCTCACTCTCAGGATGTGCCTGTCATTCTCCAGTCTCTGTAGAAGGTCCCTGAGGCAAATGACTCCTCCCGTAGGTACCTTGGAAGTGTACCTAAACAAAGGTGGAGTGAATCTGAGCCTTGCAGCAGCCCCAGTGCAACAGTACATTTGTGGTGAGCTTTATCTCACCAATCTTCAGTCATGTAAGTCTACGCTAGCCTCACATTTAGTGGGCTGACACAGGTACCTCCAGAGAGCAGTTCCTCTTATCGGTGCCAAATACACATCTTGAGATCTGTATCTTTGCCTGGTGAAGATACTTGTCTCCCTCCACTGACTGGAGAGATTCCCCAGACAACTGGTTTGAACTAGATGGCCAACTTTTAGATAACAAATGTGAAGATAAATGCACCATGGATGACCACGTAAAGGTCCCTTTGGAATGTTTAGGGAGACATTACCACTGATAGCACTGGGTGCAGACTTACATTTTAGGAAGAAATCTGCATGACAGGCTGTCAAAATGTTGTAGCTGAGAAAGATAGTCCAATGTAGAAAAGGACTTTTCTTACAGCAGCTTTATTTTCTTCAGCTAGATCGTGGTTTGAACATCTACTAGAAAAGACATGTAAGTACAGAAGAGAACTTCCATATTTTGTGTCCTCTATCATATTTTTTAAGTATACCTTTATGAAAAAGTGTATCTCTACAGTTTGTTTCCTCTGGCATTTTTTTGTATCTTAAGGTTTTTTTTTCCTCTTGTCTTCCTAGAACAGTGTAACACAACTTTTAAGATCATCATTGAAAATAAACTAATATCTGACTCCGGCTCAGATGATTCCTAAAACTGTACTGTGGTAGTATGTCACATCACAGAAGAATTTTGCCCCCGACATGATATTATATTGCTAAGATACCTTTTCACATGTAGCAGAAACAGAGCACTGAGAAGACATGGGACAGRAGGGATTTAATGGAAGAAAATGCAGCAGAGTCTTTTTACAGAAAATTGCAGATTTTTAAAGGTGACCAGCAGAGAATTTTTTAAATGTTGTTTGTAACCTGTTTGTGTTCCCTTACAATGTGCAAAGAAAGCTTGAAATGTGTTATTTTTCTCAAAGCCAGTAACAATTTCAAAAAGGAAGTGTCTTTTCAAAGAGTAAATTTCATGCCTGCTGTGGAAAAAGTAATAGCTGTGAGAAACGCATACCCGKCTCCGAAACTCTCTTCATGCCAGCAGTTTGTACTTCCAGCTCACTCATCAGTTTAACCACAACCATTCAAGTATCAGCATATGTTTCTTCAGAGGGAGAGAGAGAGATCCTTATAGTTGTGTGTGTGTATAGAACAGGCTATTATTTTGCAGCATGGACAAGAATGAAGAGAAAAAATGCTTTCACTAAGCATCTACCTGTTTTTCATAGAACTTAGATTTGGGAAACAAGTTCATATCTAAGGCTATACTTGCACATCCTTTTAGAAACCAGGAGAAAACTGTGAAGTTTGGGGCTGGAGGGAAGCATGAAGGCAGTTTTAAAGGCCTGTTTTGGGCAAAGAGAAGTGGTGATGGGAGAGAAGAGGGCAGAGCAACATTTAGTACCCTTCTGGGCCGTGCTGCTGAAGACTGCACGTGTGCAATGCTCACATCACCTGCTCACTGGCCGTGCTTCTTGRGAATCGTGGACCACTGCTGTAGGCTTGTTGACAGGACCTTTGCTAGTGATTGAGTTCAAGTCCCGTCAGAGAGGTTCAATGCATTTTCTTTAGTAGTGCTGCTCCCAGTCACAAGTCAAATCACCTTAAGAATAAAATTACATCCAAATTAACCTCTCCATCACCTCATATTTCTTTTCAAAGTCTTCACTGAGGAGGCTTTTCTTCACATTGGAGGATTATTATTGTTTGGTGTTTATTTTATTGCTGAGACTACTGTGTAATCTTCTGATCGAAGAAGCAACAAATATCACAAAAGCTGAAAACACACGGTCTTTTCTGCTCCCTAGGGCACCTATCCAAAATGATTTTGCCTCTGGAGATAAGAAAGACAAGAAATATGTAACAGATACACTGATCTATTTTCTTCTGTACTAAAGCTAAGGTTTGGCAGTTCAAACACAGAGGCTGGAGGCTTGGTTCTCTATTATATCAGTTTTACACTGGAATAAAACTGATACAGTGGAGTAAAGAAGCAGGCCCAGTATACATTACATATGCCAGACTGGTGCCAGGGGTCTCAGGAATGTTTTAGCCATTCCTGATGAAAGAAGTTCTAGGGAATCCCTAGAGTTGAAATAAAATGGCAACTATTTAATATTGAAGATTATGATAATGTTAGAGATTAATGTCAGAGCTTATGCTTTAAATCCTTGCATAGTAGGACAAGGTTGTTTTTAAAACTTCTTTGGTCAGTGGGTGGCTGCACGGCATCACAGTGAGATCATCCACACATGCCGACTTGCCCAGCTGCTGAAAGCTCGGCAAACCTCACCCATCTCTTGTCATAATATCCTGTGCATGCACCCGTGGTGTGCACATTGCGCTCTTCTAGCTCTACCCTGTCTCTTCTCGGGAATAAATGACCTTAGTCCCAGCTCTGGGATGCCAGTACCCAAGTGCAGCCCTTCTCTGTGATGAACCTCAGTTTCATGAACCTCCGGATCCCAAGCTTGGCGAGTACATAGTGTTTCTGCGTATGGTATCCTGTGCCAGCTAGGGATGGGGGGAAAAAAAAAGCCACACCACTAGCCAGCTGGGTCCACTGAGCTGTCACAACTCTGAAGGAGAGTTTTGTGTAAGGCCATTTGACCTATCCTTGCAGAAAGCGTTTGTCTGGCATTTGCTGTCCTCCTGCTAGAGGTGTTGAGCTGTTAGCACAACAAAACTGACACAAGCGTTTCAGTTGTGATGGGCAATAAAACAATGTACAGTGGAACGAGTGATTCTGAATTTATCCACTAAGCAACAGCATCAGGATCATTAGATGCCGGTACCCGTACAGTATCTGCACTCCTGGTCTTTTGCCCAGCTCTGTACTGCTCTGCCTAGTCCTTACTCCTGTCCTCAAGGCCTGCCAGGGGTATTGCAGTGTCTGTCTGTCTGGGGCTCTCGGGCTACCCTCGCCTTCCCCTCCCTCCTCAGTGAGGCTCTGGGGAGAATTGCACTGGGGTAATGTCTCCAGTACTCAGGTGAAGGGGGACAGGGGGAGCAAGGGAAGCTCCAAGGCCACCTTACAGGCTGAAATCTCCCTGGGGCAGCTCCTAACCCAGCCAGGTCAGGTCAGTTTGAAGAAGGGGTTAGTATAGGAAAGAAATTATAAGCATGAAGTACAAATTTGTAGGTCCCACAAAAATTATGTTGTTAAAAATAAGTATATCCTAATTTTTTTTTAATGTGTATAATTAGACTTAAATAGAATTCTGGCAGTTTTAAAATAAATGAAATGTAAATCCCAAAATCCTGAGTTCCATTTGTTCTCCCTGGGTTTATTTCTTCTCATTTATAAAATGATCATGTATGTAGTTTTGTCACTTAGCTGCTAGTTAAAGGTGCCAGCATAAGAAAGTTGAAGAGTGAAATCCTTTGGTGATTCATAGAACAAATACAATGAAAGTTTCAAAATTGCAAGTTACCACACGCCAGCAGTACGTGTGCCCTAGTAATATTTTGAGTAAGAAAATGTTTCAGCCTTGTAGCCATGTGGTTCTTAGCTCCTGAAGAGCCACCACCACACACCGTTGACTGCGTGGCCAAACATTGTGCTGGCTTTTCCATGCAAGAATAAACTCACAGGGACTTGCAATTGGACCACTGCTGGTTTTCTGCCAAACAGCCAACCATTATTAATGAATTCCAGTCATTAAAATCCAACCTGGATTTGTCCTGGATTTCTGGTGCCCAGGATATTTTTCAGCTGAGATGGCTGGTTTCTGAATCACGGGAAAAACTACAGGTTTGTGAGTTGTTGTATGCAATTTATCTTCTTCTCTCTACATTTCTGATGCATCTAAGGATGCCATGTCTTTTCATCAGTCATATATGCTTTTGGTTTTCAAGCATTTTGTGCCAAATCTCATCTGCCAGATTTTATCATCCTCTTATACTTCCTTTAACTCTTCTCAGAGTGAAGATTTCAAAAGCAAGTTAGAAGTTCTGTCAACATCTACATGAGAGACAAGAATAGGGAAATTATATCTTTCTGTATTTCTCCCTAGGACAGACGAGTGCAAATGAGATAAAACAAACATTTTCTAGAAAGAGATTCTGGGTCTCTTTCTGACTAAAAGTTTTACCAAAGTTCCTGCCCCTTATTAGATATAAGTGGATCTGAGTTGTGAGACAGTCACACACTATTAATCATCAGATGTATTAATGTATAGATTTGCATAGATTCTCTGAAGTTTTTGTCAACCCAGCTTCCTAACGAGGCTGGGCAGTCTCTGTACTTAAACCATAAAGAATATGTAATCTTTGGAAAAAAAAAACCTGAAAGCATCCTCCTACCATCCCATTTTAAAATAGAAAGCTGACTACTGTGTTGCTGATTTTGTGTTGCAAAAAAATTTAATTTTCAAAGCAGATAAAATTCAGTCTTTTGGTTTGAGTGATTTGAAGGGTGATCGCTTTTTAAAAATGTATTGCTTGTTTAACATCTTTACCAAGATCAGCCTGCAAGAGGTACTGTAGAAGAGATAAGTCATTGCCCTACTAAAGGAACTTGATTATGCTAAGGCATACAATGGCAGGTGGCCTTTTTTTTAAAACATTTTTTATTCTCATATCATTTATTATTTGGTACTCTTCTACAGAAGCAAGAGAGAACAATATATTTAGAAAGCTCTTTTTACAATTTCTTTATCTTGTCCTGTTGCAGGGAAGTTAGGTGTGATCTGCAAGTATATTTTTCTTGTTGGTTATAGGGAGAGTGCCCTAGCATTTTCAATGTTGGATACATAAAGTCACTTTTATATTTCAGATTAAGACATGACAACCTTAGTCAGTGGTTTACCGTAGGTCAACAACTTATTCTATACTCAACTAACGCAATGCTGTTAGCACTGCTAACGCTCCACTGCGTATGATGAGGATGTGACAAACAGCAGCTGCATACTGTGCTGGCACTGAAGTGATGGATATTTTAGTGTCTGAGGCAAACTTCTTGAATTTGTAAGGGGACTGTAGCCTTCACGGCAGTACGGGTATAGCACCCGGGTACCAGTACAGCACACTACATCATTGTCACACCTCACCTTGGAACCAGGGYGTAAATAGTTGGTGCCAAGGTGCAAGTAGAGCCTGTCTCATCAGCAACRCTTCTGAGCAACATAAATTGTTTGGTAAGCCACAAGTAGCTTGGAAACTGGGAGCTGGCTTCCTTTGCCACAATTATTTAATGACTGAAAAACTATGAAAGATCCGTGCTGACTTCCTAAACTAATCATCTAGGCACAAGTTCTCTTCCCAGACCATGCCAGGTAAGTCGATCTTCTAGTTACTGAGAGAAATCAAAAGCAGCCTGCCTTGATACTTCAACCTCAAGGCTGGTGTGGCCTCGGTAGTCCCTGTAGTCTCCTTAGAAAAAGAAAGACTGAAAATAGGGGTGCCCACAGTGTTTTATTCTGTAATTCACAGGGCCTGTAAATCTATTAATCAACCCTAATGTTTCTCCAAAATATTTTCACCTCAACGCTAATGGCTAGATTGCTCCATAACTGAGACAGATTTTATGATATTTTGTCTAGTTCTATTGTACTTTTAGTGGCTGGAAAGCTTCCATATAAGTTAATCTCTTGTCTCTCCTTCAGGAAACAAGGTCAACTATAGCATCAGTTTAATATATGGCACTACATCTATCTAGACTTCTGGATCTTGCAGTTGCAGGGGACAGTTTCAAAGTGTGCAATCCTTTGGTAATATTAAATAGCAAAACCCCCTTAAAGACAATTAAAACTGCTTTGATTTTCCTACCTCCTCTATTTGTCTCTGAATTAAATCCAACCTCCCCTTGCTTTCTGTGCCTTGGAGGGTAAGATCTCTCTGGTGTTATACCTCTGTTCCCTGTTTGACACAGTCCTACTGCCCCTTGTTCCCTTATTCCTCAGCTGTTTCTCTGCTGCCCTGCAGTTCTCCGGCTTCTTTCAGTCAGCCTGGAAACACGGTTGCACTTTCCGCCCTGAGCTTTTCCCACACCCAATTAGACTTTCAAACATTCATTCCCGGCTAGCATTTATCAGACTTTCTTTATTATCTAGTTTTAGTATGAGCTGAGACCCCCTTCACCGATGTTCTTTCCTAGCCAAGACAGAGGGCTTCTTTCCATTCAGATCCTCCTTAATGTGGCTTTCAGGACCACTGGCACTTCTCCACATCTTCTTCCTTTCCACCTTATCCTTTGGTGAGCCTGTGCTCTCTGCTTTCTACTTTTACCTCACTGTTCTCTTCAGCACCTCCTCTGGTAGATCCTCCCACTCCCTCTCCACTATCTGTTGGCACCTTTCAGATTTTCACCCTCAGTCCTCCTCCTTTTATCTTTATAGTCTCTATTTTGACTAACTCATCCTCCCCAACAGTTTTTGTTACTTACAACTATTTTTTCCTGTTGTGAATTTTTGCCTCCATCACACTTTCTTTGATGTTACTATGCCATCTCAAACTCCCTTCAGATGAGACTTTCTTAGCTGTCCCAAGGATAGTCTTTTCTCCCTTGTTTGTTTATTCAGAATTTTACTGTCCTCCTTCGCTTGTAGCCTTAATGTCACCTTTGATTTCTCATTCTCCCTTTGGCTCTCCATCTACACACTTATTAAATCAAATAATTTCATTCCATGTGCCATTAGCAAGCCTATCCGTGGCAATTCATCTCCATTGGTAAGATACTTGTCCATTTCTGCCCTCACTTCGAAACATCCTTTTGCTGTTATCTGAAACAAATTTGCTAAACTCATCTTCACTTTCCCTTTTATAACCATGTCCTCCTCCAATCTGAATCATTTCACCTGCTTCGTGAGTCTTAATATGTAATCCTTTTGAATGCCTCGGATAATCTGTCCCTCCAAGAACCTCTTTGAATTTACCTACAACCCCCCTGCTTTTTTCCTCCCAGGGTCCTCATTTCATTGTCCTTTCTTTTCAGGCTCCTTGCCATTTGGGGAGGAGTAAATATTCTGGGTCCTGTTTCTTCATCGTGTCTCTGACATTAGCAGGCAGATTAATGCCTTTAATGCTGTCGTGATGCTCACACCTAACACCAGCACATACATACTAGGGGGACTACAGATACATGCAATGGGGTGAGGCTTCTGAACTGAACTTATTATGTCCCTTTGATTCAACATTGATTTATTTACATTGCTTTCCAAAAATCTCACATCAGTGCTATTGATCTGCAATTAGTATCCTTTTGTCTCACCAGCCCAGGGAAATGGGGAGCAAAAAGGTAATAGGGAGACAGTTTTTCTGTGTTTCCTGTATGAATCGTGTTGGATGAAGGAATAGTCTCATTCCTTTGTGAGAAAAAGGAAGCACTTCCCTGCAGGAACCAGCTGGGAACATTAAAAGAGTGCAACGGGAACATGTAGCCAGCATTTTAGCCCTGAAATAAACAGTGTGACAAGTAATGTCTTTGTCTTTTTATGTACTGTTTTATAGGATTGTCCTTCATTTTATCTTACAGCAGTAATGTTCATGGCATTCCAGAAAAAATGGCTTGCAGTTATTAAAATGCTGAGGTGTTTACTCTCAAATTCTATGTTGCAGCATTTTTTTTTCTCTTGGGCACCAATCTTTAAAGAGACGCATCAACAAAATTCAGTGGTACTGACTTAAGTCTCTCTGTCAAATTCTGATTGCGCAAGTTGGTGTAATATCCTGCTGCAGACAAAGCCTGCATTTTTAAGGACTGTGTGAACTAGCACCTTTGGTAGGTATCACCCTGGCAGCCTCAGAAAATGAAGTTCAGGTTATTACCATGGAATATGCACAGTGCAGATTTCCTGATATTATTGTCTTACCTCACTCTGACCTGCAAATGCTGCCACCAGAGGCTAATGCAATAGTTACTGGATTTGGTGCTGAGTTTGCCAACCAGGCTGTCAACTGTATATCACGACTCTCTATCACAAAACTAATCACAGTTTTGTGATAGAGAGTCGTGATATACAGTTTTGTGATACAGACACCAGTATGCTTTAAACTAGACGACACTAAAACCATTGGACTCATTTCTTGTAGGACATCAAGTAACCATAAAATGATCATTTCCATTAACAATTAGTCTGTTCTGGAACTTAATTGGGGAACTTTGGTGGAAGAACACTGTTATGTGAGATCTCTGGGTGTATGATCTCTCCATCCTCAACTGTATAAATTTTGCTGTACCTTTAAATGTTTCCAAGATCATATTTGATTTGCTTATGGGACTGTGTTTTACACAGTAAATTGACATAGCATAAGTGGATTATTCATACATTTTCATAACTTGTAACTAAACGACTATATAAAATGACAGTGAAAGAAAAAAAGAACTCAATAATGTAATATTAGCAAGATGCCTCCCACCTATCAGCCTGCAATAATTGAAATCCTTTTCTTTCACCTTTGGGGGGAAAATACCTTCTATTTTGCTGGATTTACACTGAAAATTTAAATGGCCGTTTCCTGTTCTGTGTCTGTAAAATGCCTAGTACGACCCAGCAGGATTACAGCCCAGCAAAAATCCATAGAGTAAAAATAACCAGCGATTGAAATTTACTGGAGAATAGGCAATGGAAATCGTTAACATTCAAGTGTGAAAAGTTCACCCAAATTTTAAATTTATCATATGCACAAATGTTAATTACATTTTTAAATGCCTGAAGTCTGCAAATGTTAAGAGCACAAAAGAAACTATAGTAACCTGTTAGACACTTGTCCTTTTCTTAGACTTTTCTTTGGCACCCTCGATAAGTGAGTGCTAATAGAAAGGCTGACAACACAAGTGCATTTCTGATGCAAAACACCAAGGACAGGATGAACGGTCAAACCTTTAAGAAAAGAATGGGGCCTTTTTGTTGTGGAAATGAAGCTGCAACAATGTTCCCAGACTATAAACTGCCAGTCTGGAATGGCAAAAACCATAGGAGCTTTGTCAAATTCTTTATCAATGTCAGCAGATTTTTTTTTCTTGCTGTTGGGGTTTTAGCTAAGAAAAATGTGGAAATTTATGTGAACAGTTTGTTACTGTATATAGCTCTTAGCAACAGGGCTGGAGAACATAAAGGCAAACATTTTATTGTCCATTCATGAGCCGATTAACACTATTAATGAGAGAAAAATTCTGTGGACTGAGGTGTTCTGTTTCCAGAAATTAAACCGCATTCAAAAATGAGTTAGTCTCTGCAAAAAGTCATCTGTGGACAGGAATACTTTGTAATCTTTACATGACTACCCGCTTACATCTGCTTTACTCACCAAACGAAAGAGGCAGAACAGCCTGTAGCACCGCCCGTCTAAGGGTCTTGGTAATTAATGACACCGTTATTGTTAATATCCATATTATATTTCTATCAGTACCTAGATGTCATGAGTGACCTGAGTGAGCCCAGGATACCTGGGGTATGTTGCTGCCCTCTCTTTCCCTGCCCCTGTAGCAGCCTTCTTCTCTCCTGCCTCCCCCTCCCCAGCACCGTCCCTTCCTCCCCCATCCCTTACAAGGACAGTGTGGCATCCTCTTTGCATTGCCTCCTTGTCTCCAGCTATGGGGAGAAGGAGGCAAATCTTCCAGATAGGGGAACGAGACAGGGGGAGATACAGATTACCACCAATATTTGTTGAACACATCTTATGAATTAAGCTATTATTAATAATAGAATTGAGCTGTTACTATTAATAGCAGATAACTATTTGTACTGTCCATTCAATTATCCACCTCAATCCTTCATTTTACCCAGCTAGAGCAGCAGTGGGGAGGCCAACCCTGGCTGTTTACTGAGAAGTGGATGGTCATACTGATGCACCAGTTGTTTCTAGGAAGGTGTTCAGAACTCCCTTCCTTCCCCAGGCATATATAAACCCTGTAGCCTGTGGTCCGTGTCTGCATATAGCAGCCGTCATCTCCTTGGCTGTGGTCTGAGTTATAAAACCCGGTGTTGATGCTCATGCGTGCTGATGACCTTGGACACACTCCGCAGACTCTTGCTGTTCTGAGATTATCAGCTATCCCGGATTTGACAGGACCACAAGTCTGCAGAGCTTATCAGCTTTTGGGAGACTTTCACACACTGCCTCTCTGTGTGTACTTTTCCTCTTGCTGTTTTCTGGTAACTGTTTCTGTATGCACACAGGTATGTATCTACAGAGCCCGTTCACACAAATTCACAAAGAAGAGGGCTTTGTGACAAGGATCAATGAAGAGTAAGCAGCCCTTCCCGTGACCCCTGCAGCATGAGGTGGATGCTCTCTTTGTACCATCCCTGTAGAAAATTCCTATACGGGGCTAAGTCTATGCTGCATATTGCATCATGGCACAGAGCTAGCTCAAGCATCAAAAGCATCTTCAGCAGGTCAGCACGGACCTTCGTGCATCTTAGAGAAGGCCTGTACGAATGTCCTCTTTAATGAGACATATCATTTAAAGCTAGCACAGATGTCTCTATCCTGCACTGCTGCTTTCACTGTATACATACAGCCAGATAGAGCATTTGCCCTGAAGACCACAGAATTATAGCCAGTACATAATAAAAACAAATGGCAAAATGGATATAGAGAAGGACCAAAATACATGAAGGTCTCCTAACCCAGCCTGCAACATGACCCTACAGATCATGCCGCAGTGAATCAAACCTCCCCATTTTCTTAACATTCTGATTATTGCATTTTTTTTCCTTAAAAAAATAAAACAGACCCACAAGATATAATCAAGAAGTCAGTGACAGATCTGGGCAAAAAGCCCAGAAACGCCTTGTGCCCAGTTGCCTGCCCTATGCATTAAAAATTCTTTATTCTTTTTCATGTCTTTTTGCTGAAATGAAAACTACCCTTAAATTCAACATAACAGAAGCTTCATTGCTAAAAACTTCTGACTCAATCCAGCTGAGGCAAGGCACAGTCCCTGCACAGAAGGTCTGAATTTGGTCTTTCCCCTTCCCTTTGATGAATTCTTTTTCCACAAAGGCCAGCATACATCTACCCCATGAAATGGGAAAMGGAAAGTACAGATTTTTCAGCACTAATTATCCAACCGGTTTTACCAGGTCTACTGAGACACCACCCATCCCTGCAAGTGTTTGAAGACAAGATCAAACCACTTAGTGGTCATAGGATGGAAATGTAACTAATTTGCACTTGTCTAATATTGCCAGTTGATGGATGAACTAGCTCTTCATGCATTTTTGCACTGGAGGTGGCCAAGGATTGATAAAAAATGTATTTTACTAGTAATTTTACACAAGCTTTGCAGGCATGGTAAGGCAAAAGAACAAAAATACCCGTAAGAGACAGAAAAGCAGCTCTCACATTCTGTAGCAATGCACAACCGTTCTCTGAATCTGTTTGTACGGGGACTAAAATGAACAGATAACAAAACCCTCTGTTTTCCCATCTCTGCCTATGAATAGTCGTATTTTTCACTCGCATCTGTATTTGTAACATTTTTGACCTAATCATCAAGCAATATATATGCAAGGAAGATAAAACACAATTTCTGCTCACTGACCTTTCAGTCCCTTAACATATAAATTGTTTAACAAAACCTGCTGAATATTTTCTTATCTTCTGTCATTGGAAATTTCATGCTCCCCATGGGACTCGGTAGGATGTTTAATATAGACACTGCGTGGTGTGCTGATTGATGGGACACACTGCAACCCCAACAGCTTTCTGTGATTTAAAACAAAACAAACCACAAAAAAAACCAACCACACAACATTTCAGAAGCACACATTTTCGGAGCCATGTTTCCCCCCCATGATGGTCTGGGCTCTGCTGGGGCTGGTTTCAGCAGAGGGAGGAGGGCTGGGTAAGGTCCCTCCCCAGTCACCAAGCAGCAGGTCCCCATCCCTGTCCCTCTGGGCCAGGGCTCCAACCCGTTAATACTTCTGCTTAATCCTTCACATGTATTATGCAGAGGCGAGATGAGAGCGGAGGGACCATACTCTGTAAACGTTGGTCTCCAGGGCCATGTTCTGGTGTGGTATAAAAACTATCCAAGGCAAGCTGTAAATGAGGGAGGCTGAGTGCTGGAAGCAAACTGGTTGCAGTAGCGCTGTGTTTTGCATCAGCAGTCTTGATTAATGTGGAAGTATGGCTTCTCCTACCCATATATTTTATTTAAAAGTAGTTCAGGTATCTGCACATCCCTGCAGGGAGCAGCGCTGATGTGTGCTGTGAAACTACACTAGGTCTATGCAGGCTGCTTCAGTCAATGTAAGGGAGGGGCTGGATTTAGCAGCAGATGAAGTCTGACTTGAACTATGGCATCCCCACTGATTGTGCAGTTAGTTTAAGCTATAACTTAAATTTTGTCCATCTCCTACTAGCAAAAATCATTATCAGGTGATGTTTTGACTTTAAGGTAGCTGAACTGTTACGAAAAGCTCAATCCTAGCCAGTAGATGCAGTGAGAAAATGGAGAAGTCAAGAAGTCGCTAATGCTAAATCCAATCATTCTGGTAACACTTTACTCATTTAAGCTAATTGACGAGCTTATCTTAGTACTTGTAAGCTAGGCGGAGGTGCAGAAGAGCGGTTTGATTAGAGTGGAAGCAGCTGATGAAGAAGCTCCTATGCTAGCGCTGCTTCCCAGGTTTCAGCCTCTCAGACCAAGCAAATGCCCTGGGACCTCCCCGTCTCGGACAGTTCAAGATGAGATGCCGAGGAGTTCAGCACGGGGCACAGCGCATGGTGAGGGCCCCGTGAGTAGCTTTGAACATGCAACTGGGGACTTGCCAAGGCACACTGTTTCTTTTCCATCTGCCTGAAGCACGGTGGCCAGAGGCAGCTTTCGTTAGAAGGCTCATGGCGTAAGAAGGTTGGCCTCTATGCTGCTGGCGTTCATAAATGGAACCCTCCACCAGGCGATACTGTGCCCGCTTATTTCATGTATTCCGTATTTGCTTGATGCTTTTTTAAAGAATCTACTCCATGTAAAACATAGGAAGGAGCTAACACTGACCCTTTGAAAGCGAACTTTCTTCAGTAATGCTTCCACTATGTCAGCGAATACTAAATCTCCAATATATTTCTCTGCTCTTAACTTTCCTTTTAACAACATTCTGAGAAATTGAAATGTCCATAGCATTGTCGTATTTAAAAAAGAATTTAAATTTAAGTTGAAGCAATTATTCAAAGAAAGTTCTAATGCAAAAGTTATACACTCCAGTTAAACATTAGTAATATTCTATATATTAAAATACTGACAATGCTTTATACTAGGTCATAAAAAAGAAAGGAGAGTCACGTAGCATCCCTTTTTACAGTCAATTTCATAAATCTACATCAGAGAAAAGCACATTCCTAGTCCAATTAAATGTGTGTAATTAAATATTTACATGCAATTTATGACTTTGGGTTATAGAATTGTTAAAAGTTAAATCCAAAACTGGGATTGTGTTTCCAGTACATATATTTTATTAATTGTGCCTACAAAGACTATGTACTTTCACAAAGCTACTTTCAAAAGTTAGGATGGGAAAATGAAGAAGACAGAATTTAGGAAAAAGCAAAATCAGGACTATTTAGTCCTTAAAAGTTAGAGCTATAATTTGCTTGCCCTGATTATGATACATATGATACAGTCTCACAAATTAATGTTCTTAGTGTTGCCAGCAGTTTGAGAAGGTGATCCTTCCCCTCTACTCAGTGCTGATGAGGCCACAGCTGGAGTACTGTGTCCAGTGCTGGGCTCCCCAGTACAAGAGAGACATGGATGTACTGGAGAGAGTCCAACAAGGGCCACAAAGATGATTAAGGGACTGGAGCATCTCTCCTATGAGGACAGGCTGAGAGAGCCGGGACTGTTCAGCCTGGAGAAGAGAAGGCTCAGGGGGGATCTTATCTATGTATATAAATACCTGAAGGGAGGGTGCAGAGAAGACACAGCCTGGCTCTTTTCAGTGGTGCCCAGTGACAGGACCAGAGGCAATGGGCACAAACTGAAACACAGGAGGTTCCCTCTGAACATGAAGAAACACTTTTTCACTGTGAGGGTAACTGAGCACTGGCACAGGTTGCCCAGGGAGGTTGTGGAGTGTCCCACCTTGTAGATATAAAAAACCATCTGGACACGGTCCTGGGTAACTGGCTCTAGGTGGCCCTGCTTGAGCAGAGAGGTTGGACCAGATGACCTCCAGAGGTCCTTTCCAACCTCAACCATCCTGTGATTCTGTGAAAGGGACAGGAGCTGAATCAGTCACTGCTGTGTTCCCAAAGAACTAAAATAAATGAGCTTTCTCTGTTCTTCTTGCAGACATGTGCTAATCTCCAGTGATCCTTCTCACTGGTCCAAGCGACGGTCAGTTCAGGCAACTGCCATGTGTTCATGTAGTTACAGCCTTTCAGGCTATAGTCATTGTCGCCCTTTCATCCACATCAAACCCACCTGCAGGGAGACACTTCGAGATAACAGGGATGGCACAGCTAGAGCTCATCAGTCCAGCACATCTCTTCCCACGTGACAATTTATAAGGAGCGACCTTAATCTTCATATTTCCTAACTTGGAATACTCAAGTCTTACAGACAATGTAGTCTTCTAACACTTCTAAAATCTCTTAAAAAAAAATCAAATTATTTTACCACATCTAATTCCATTTAGTATATCCACAAAGGACAGTCAGTAGCACTGATCTAAAGACATTTAGTTACACAGCCCAGACTTCCACTAGATGAATTCAAGAAGTAGTTGGTAACACTTACACGGACCAGCTGCCCAGCAAAGGTTTGAAGGACACCTTGGGGGCTGCTGAGATCAGTGTGTTAATCATAGGACAGTAATGTAGATCATGAACTCTGGGTTCAGTTTTGGTTCTTGAGGTGAATCTTACTCTGATTTTTACAGATAGGCATGTAGTGCATTCGGGGTGTTAAGGTAGCAATTTAGCAATGATGTGGACTAATTTCTGTTGGAATATATGGTACTGAGTCAACTCTTTCCAATAGAGGAATAACAGAGCTGGCTTCTGCAGTTCTGCACTGGCCCTCTGTGGACCACCCAGGAGTGGTGTGGGCTGGCGAAAACCAGCAGGTCAGGACAGAAAGAGGGGGACCAGGATTAGGAAGCTCAGGGAATGCACTTTGCACTGGAGCAGCAGAGAATCAGAGGAGCAAATTCCTTAGAGCTAAGAAGGTTTCCCCTCTGCCCCCAGTTTAACTCTTTATTTTCCCTGGTCAAAGGGTGATTTCTGCAGTGAAAATTCATCCAGAGTTATGAATCTTTTCCTGATGGTATGCTTGCTATACCTGGTATTTATAAGTTGTTAGGGGGGACAAAGCATGCTCAGTGCAGATGGGATGCCCAGTGATATTTTCAGGAAACATCCATTAAGTTCTGCCAATCACYGTGTGTACAAATGTGTTATATATATATAAATAAAAATAAATATTGATATATATAGTATTTATATAAAAATATATATAAAAATGGATATATAGAAAATGTATATAGAAAATATATGTAATATACATAAATATAAAATATATATATTTTAGAATCTTGTCATTTGCCCAAAGTAGGGGTTTTTCACGGGCACAGCGCAAATTTTTCTAAGTTGCATTTCCCTACTGCTATATGTAAACATAAAGAGCATGCTAAAAAAAGCATCTAAAATATTAGTTCAAGCTCTTGCAAAGTTATTGACATTTTCCCCCGTACTTCTTAGAAACAGCTGAACTGGCTGTACCAAAACCTAAAAATCAAAACAAAAACATAACCAGCTAGAGTAAAGAAGGAAAATGTAGTCTAAATGGTTGTGTTTGGCAAAATGTAAGCCACTGAAAACAAGAACTTCATGGGAAAACATTAGACAGCTAGAATTATCAGGATCACCTATCATGATCCGCTGATCATTTAATAGGGTTAAAATGGAAATTGGTGTTGACTATAATGAAATCACATTATGGTTTCATTTTGCATTTATAGGAAACATCTGGGAATGCTGGAATTTATTCATACTTTATGTCTCTTAACTCTTGTACCTCATCCCTGAAGTTTCTGAGATGCTCATAGTAGTTGGCCACTTTTATCCTTGCAACAGAACTCCTGCCTACACCTAAATCAACCTGAATTTACTAAGAAATTCAAGGCATGCAATAATCCCTAGGAAACGTCCAGCATTTTCTGTGACATCTAATTCTCTTTTAATAGCTTTGCATTATAGGCAAGATGTGGTAGTTATTGCTAATAAGAAAACATTAAAGAAAATAGAGAATGATGGGAAAAGTACGCTTTCATAAAGGTTGAAGAATTCACTTCAGAAGGACTTACGACTTGATGGATGGGCTAGAGGTGCTTTTAACAAAAATGGTATCATTTAAACTTAAACTCTCTCTCTAAATTGTGGCTATACAAACATTTAAATTAGAATAGCCATGATATAAGTAGAGAAGCAGACGTCTGGATCTGCATGTTTATGTCTCTCTCTGTCTGTAGATGTTGTATACTTGGAAGGTATATGCAGTTAAATCTTACACTCCAGGACATATAAAATGAGCATAAAGGGTGCAATCCTGCAAGATGCTGGGTGCTGTGTCTCTATTCATTGCCACGCTAAAACAACTGCCTGCAGTCATGCCCCGATGGGTCTCGTGTGACGTGTTCATAGTTCGAAAGTGTGCTTATGAGACTTGCTGGGCTTGGTTCAGAGATCAACACTTTACAAGATTAAGTCTGTATTAATTCACGCACTTGCATTTGATGGTATATTTCAGCTTTCAGATTGTTCACTTTTTGATCCTAATTATTTTTGTTTCCTTTTCAAATTATTTAGGTAGCTAATAAATATACATCCAGTAGTTGCTTCTCCAGTGAAGGATTATTTTGGCTGCCCTGGAGCTAGCAAGAAGGCTGTATCACTTGAAAACGGTATGAGAAGTGCCTATTTTTCTGATGAGTTTTATGGCAATTACCTTTATGTTTCCACCCAAATGTATCTATCTGTCCTTAAAGAGTCATGCTGTAATTTAGTTCGATAGTTATCTTCTGCTAATAAAAATCTTTTCCTTCGTGTCTTTAGCTGGAGGTGCACTCCTCGAGTCGTCAGCTTGCCAGGACTCGACTGGATTTAAACACAGAAATGCAGAGACTGAGAAATGAAAATGAACTGTCAGCAGCTTTTGAATCCAAAGCGCTGAACGTTGCTGTGAGCCCAGAATAATAAACTGTGTTTCAAGACATAGACCCTGCGGATGAAATATACGTTCCATAAACGGTTCTGACAACAACATTATGGATAAGCTGCATGAGCTTCTTGATCCAATTTGGTAGCAGAACACATGGCATTGCTTGAAAATTACAGAAATATTCTAGCGAGGGTGTAGGGGAAAGTGATGTTTATATCAGAGTTTGCAGTTTTGCTTGTTTTTTGGGGAGAAGAGTTTGCTTTTTTAAAAAAGTGTCTAAGAAGTATGCATGTATAGGAAAGGGTCTTTGCCTCATTCTCCAGCTATTCTTCATACATATAATTTTGTACAATTTTTAGTTCTTTAAATGTTTCACTGTCACTTCAGGTATTTATTAGTTTAAATGTTCTTTCCTGAAAATGAGAATTTTTAACTGTGCCTTGGATTTAATGCTTTGTAAGTTGCTCTTTTTAAAAAACCCACAAACTACGTTAGTACTATGCAGCATTTTAACTTTCATTCCTAGATTCAAACAGGTAAAGGATCTGAGGATGATTCATAAATGCAGAACTGCCTAGGCAATAAAAATCAGTGCATATAAAATGTATGTAACTGTAAAATTTAACATTTAGCCATAAAAACTAATGTCTACAGGCAGTGGAGAAGCTGACTTATTAACTCCTTTATTGCATGCAGGGCTTTTTAAGAGGTTTGTGGAATGGGCAAATTTTATATTCATTTTGGTAAATGTGCTGAGGAAAGACCATATTGTATTCTCCAGGAGTAAAATCTGTTAGAAACTCTGTATTGACTTCTCAGTTATTTCTGAGAGAGGACTACAAAGACAGGCAGGCAGTCTGGCGCTCGGAGTTCGTACATGCTCCCACGCTTCTAGGATTCTCTTGCAGGTCTCTGGGCTTTTGTAGAGGTCCAAGRAAGCTGCACCTTATGATCCAGTACTTGGATTGCATGTCAGAAGAAAACTAAGTGAAAACAAGAAGACCAAGTAAAAACAAAGCTCCAGGCAGGTCGAGACAATTTTGGGCAGAGCAAGGTATGCAAGCCTCTGTTCTGAGACGCTGCAAACTCGGTTCATGCCCAGCAATGGCAATGCTGGGCTGCTAGAGACCATTACTTCGTATCAGCCAGAGCTGTGTGCTGGCTGGTTTTGCCTTGCCTTGCCTGCCTTCCCCTCTGTGGGGGTGGCCGAAGGAAGCAGAGAAGCCAAAACAATTGGTATTCTGCAACCGCTACACTTCTGTGTTAACTCTCTCTAAATGAATGTGAGTTTTATCTCAGCCTGGCAATGGTAGGCTCAACCGCAGTTTTGATGGGAGAAGCTAACAAGCAATTTACTTAAATGGGTACATATTGAAGGCCAAATTTGTTTCTGACTGATGGCAATAGTAGTCTACCATTGGCTTCAAAGAAAGCTAGATGAGTATTACTCAGTGACAGTAATATTGCATCTCCTATATGCTGCAATTAAAGTACTAGAAGTATCACACAGATCTCTGTAATTGCTTTACAGTGTAATGCAGCTTTTGTCTTTGCAAAAGATTTTGCCTTAAAATAAACTGGAAGGCATATGAGTGTATCTTCCATAATAAAAAACTGGCTGTTGATCCTTACTCCATATGAAAATCAGCATCAAAAAGGAGAGCAGGGAAAACATGTTTATTTATATAGGGGAAACTTAAAAAAATGTAATCCAAATGGTTGAAAACCTAGAATGACAGGCTCTTTAGAAATGCAGGTATCATGATAATAAAAATGGTGAAGACTGGAGAGCAAAATTAATATGATAAAAACCCACTAATATTATATTCTGGATGGTTGAACTCCGGTGTCTTCAGTGAGGATGGGACTGATGTAAGATCCATTCTTAAGAATTTTAATATGGCAGAGGATGAGGATGATAGACTTCTGAATTTCCATTAGGGAATTTGAAATGGTGTATTCATCCTGGTCTCAGATTTTAGTGGATAGGCTTTAAGAGGTGTTGATATCAACACTATAGACTACAGTCTCGCTGCAGTGTGGCTGGTTACATTCAGCATAATGGCATTTGGGTGAGACGGTATTGCCCTTTGCTGCCCAAATATGACATTTTCTGTAGGTAGGAAAAATACCTACTACTTAGATCAGACATCCGTAGAACTACTGTATATCTCCTTTGCTAAATACTGTAGTGTTTAAATACGTTTAATACTTCTACACCTTCAATACCACATTCACGTTGATAAAGGATGCTATGTAAAGAAGATTTACATATGTAAAAATATGCAAAAGTACATGTAATATATTTAAAAAACATATGAAAAATCATATGTTCTAAGCATGGGGGGATGCTGATCATCAGTTTTGTGCACATTGTAAATAGTTGCATTTAATGATCAGTGATTTTTGTTGTCATCTACTTTAAAGAAACTCATGCATTTCTTGAAAGCAATCTAATTAGCCTGCAAAATAAATACAGATTCATCTTTTATTTTCATTGCTGGTCTTGCTGTCTGCATAAGTGCTAGGTTCTCTGAAAACTTCCCCTGGTTTTCAGGATGATCGGTCTTACACAGTATCAAAGTAGTCTAAAAGTAATTAACAACAAGTGCTTGAGCTTTTGGAGTTCAATAACCAGATATTTATAACACTACTTTTTCTACCCTCGTGGATTATCTACTTGGCAGTTAACCTTACCACTACTCCTCTTTCTTTTAAAATGTCCCCCGTTTGTTCAAAAAGGAACAGGGGAAAACCAGCGCGATGTGGCTCCCGCGCTGGCTGTCGGACAGCCGCTTGCCTGGCTCTGCCCGAGAGCCTCTCCCGAGCTGCTGAGCTGCAGGTGGCTCAGTCACCCTGTCCCAGTGAAGGCATCTCCTCCCGCTCTGCCTCCCTCTCTCTGTAGAGGGTTCCCTCAGCCCATCTGATTTTTTTTCAGTCCTGGAAGCTCTGGCTTTGAGGGATGTGACTGCTGACATGCACCAAATGACCGTCCTGTTTCTGAACGTTATTAACTCTTAATGGCAGGAGTTCTCTGCAGATAAGGATTTGAACCACCCATTCCATGCTGGCTGGCTAGCCAGAATTTACCTGCCCCTGGAGGAAAGCTGGTTTCAATCTGAACAACCTCGTGTTGAGAGACTTTAACACTGCTTAGGTGTCCCAAGCCTGTCCGGCCTCTGCTGGCAGCCACCCGCCACAGCCGTGTCAGCAGAGGCACCTAGTGGGGACCTCGCTGGCAGGGCGTGCTTCCAGCCTAGCTCAAAACCCTCCCGAATGACACAAGTTAAACCAACTGAAGTAGTCTCTGAAAGCACAGTTGTGCCCAGATCAGGGCTTTTGCTGGCATTGCTACGTGTGATTTTTCCACGCTYGCAGCCAGCACAGCTATGCTCATAAAGCTTCGTAGTAGAGACCTGGCCAGAATCCTTCAAATCCTCGATCGCAGYCTTGGCAAAACAACCCTTCTAACTTTGTTGGAGCCAGGACAGCTCTACTCTTCCCAATTAAAAGTCCAGACTTTGTTCTCTCAGTGACCAAAAAGTTGCTCATGTGGGATTGGCTTATCTCTTCAGTCACCGCTTCATATCCTGCTTGAAATATTACCTTGGCACGTCTGTCTGCGCTACTGGATGCCGACATCCGTCCAGTGCTTTTGAAAAGGCAAATCAAATTCTGTGCATACACCTCTCCTGGCATGTTAAAAGCTTTGGTTGCCTGTGTCCACAGGGCTTACTTGTATGTGTGTGTGTAGCGCTGGGCTTGCTGGCAGTACACCCCACATCTCCAAGCCCTCTGTGCAGAAGCAGTGCTGAAGTACTGCCTTCCTGGTCTTGCCTTGACATTTCCTCAGCTGATGTTATGTTAGCGTAAGACTTTTATTTGCCCAGGATGATGCTTAATTTTGTCCATGTGTAGAGGTGATAAAGTACTTGAATACACTAGAGGACGTTTTCCTAACACCATGTGGTGTGTTTATGATGTGTTGACATTTTTTAGAGAGAAAGAGTGGCTGAAAGAACATCAGGGCATTGCAAAGATATGCACGGGTGTTGGGTTGGTGGCAGAGAAGAAACACAGAGAGATATGAAAGACAGTGGATATTGTGGTTGGTACCTTATTCTCATGCTTCACGTTGGCATTTCTGGAAGAGTGCTAGTGTGATATGGTGAGATCAAGTCCCTCTGCAGAGACAAAATATAAAGCAAACTTCCTCATGAAAAAATTAGATAGAGATGACTGAAGGCAGTTTGCCCCAGTCACCTCTAGTGCCCCAGGGCCCCCTCCCAGTGGTACATCTCTCAGTAGTCCCTCATTCATTTGGACAGGACATCTTCCCACACATTAGGATGTCAAACTCGGCCATCAAGGGAGGTGCACAGATGATTCACCAGCACTTTCAGCACTTGCAGGAGTTGGCGATCACGTGAGAAACAAGGTGGTTGGCTTCTCAGATTTGTTTGAATGCAGGTTTCAGAAGTGGCATGTAGGTGATGTGGCTCGGTGCAGTCTGCTGAAATCCTCTAACACTACACAGCAGTGCTTTTACACAAAGTAAGCACCAAACAGTGCAAATTGCCTTACATGAGTGGAAGACATCCATGAAAGCAATCTGGGCCCAGGATGAAAGAAAGCAAGGGAAATAGTGGGACTCACATTATGTCAGTTCTGTTTTAAGGAACAGCTGCTAAAACATGTTGTTCATGGACAGTGAACATGGCTTTTTCCCACCGATATTTTACAGTGTTTTCAGCGCTAATTTTGCTCAGTTCTTTAAACTCCTGATGTGAGGAAACAGAATTCAGAAGAGGTGTATTGAACCTCGTTAATCTGATGAAATATGTTGGGAGGATTGATTTATTCACTATATTAAATAACCACGTACRTGCAAAACTCTGCTTTCCAACTGGGAACATGAGGACATGTGTTGGTTGCTTGCTGATTTTTTAATACTTGCATGAAACCTTTTGGCAAAGTCACAGCAGCCTCTCTGTTTTTCGTTTCTGTTTTTCACAGTTAGGCAGACAGCAATGCATGCTTAACAAAAACACAGAGCTTTATTAGGCTGAGAGGCACGTGCAAGAGACAGCTTTAGAAAAATACTTTCAAGACGTGCTAATCATCTGCAAGAAGTAAATATTTTATGGCACAGTAACCAATGAACAGACAAGGTCTTCRGGAGATGCGCAGGCTGTAAAACATGCTGCAATGCAACTCCACATAAAAGATGCCGAAGCAATCTCCAAGGGAGTTGCTACATCTATTTGTCACAGCTCAGCACCACACTTGGTCACCAAGGCCAAATGATGCAGCTCTTTGACATCCCATTCTGAAGTCAGATTGCTGAGCACAAGCCAGATGATCTCTGCCCTGTGCTCCAGTGGATGGAACAAGCAGCTCAGCTGTGCCCAGGCTCCTGCTCTCACAGCAAGGGCAGTATCCTGCTCTGGTCAGAGTCGGCACAGACCACTAAGTCTGAACCCCTCTGCTTGTCACGGGCAGCCAGGTACCATCCCACCTTGGAAGTTACTGCCCTTCCAGACCTGCTGATGTATATTCAGCGTGTGAAAACTCTGTCATCCAGTTCAGACCTCGGTTAGAAGAACCCAGTCTGTAAATTTTAGCTGGAGTTTTGACAAAATCTGTGGGGAGCAATTATGCAAGCAGCTATTCCAGCAGATTGGAGGGATCATATCCTCTGAGAGCATGAGTGGTGATAGGCAGCAGTGGTGAGATGCCTGGGATGGGATCCCTGCCCTCCAGTAGTGTCCTCCTCACACCAAAAAATGTGTCTGCTCTTGGTCTGATTCTGACTGAAACTGCTCTTACCCTTAAAAAGGAAAGAATTCTTAATGCTTCATTGGTTGCATATATTTGTAAGTCTGGGCTATGACAACACCTTGAAGAGTTAAAGACAAGACTAAATATTCAGGTTTTCCGATCAGAGAATATACTTGAGTTTCTTTCTATTATTCAAAGGAGGTTTTGAATTACATGCAAGTCTAAGTTTCTCCATTAGAGTGGACAGATGTCAAATTTTCATATACAAAAAATATTTATTATATGTACATTGTAATAGCAGGTAGCTGTTGTCCTTGATGCATATATAGCACTGACCTCCTTCAGGCTGACAATCTGTGAGTGGATGGAGCTATATGCAGTAAAACCATGGAGCACTCCCTGAGGGTGAGGACTCCGCAGTGGAGCACTTCGGCTGTGCCTGTGCGAGGTGGAGCCCATCAGCACCTTTGACAGGGTCTACTTGCGTGACTCGGTTCTGCAGGACAGGACCTCTAGGCTTCTTCCATTAACCACTAACATACGGAAACACCGAGTATAGTTCCAGCTCCATCTGTCAGTCTGCTAATGATGATTTCATACTGTGACGTATGATGCATAGAGTGAATAATGGCTTTTTGCCCTCTGTGTTTGGTTGAGAAAAAATAATTCCTGACCCAAACCCACATGATATCCAATGTACAATGCCGTTCTTTCAGCTCTACCAGTTTTGTACTCTTCCCCTTCCATTTAGCTTTAAAAATGCAAAAATTGACTGACTCTCTGGTTCAATAGGATCTTTATTGCTAGAAGGAAAGATGTGACAGCATCTTGAGATATGGCAACTCCAAAATGCTGCAAATCTACTAGCTTAAGTTAGTTGCAGGGGGAACATGGCTTTGTTGTCAGCCAGTTGGTATAAAGGACAGTTTGGCACAGTGAGGAGGAACTATTAAGAAATCAGCAACAATTTTGAAGCTAAGCACCCGTCTATGTTGTGACCCAGAGAGCAGCAGGAAGTGTTTGGTACTTCTAGCTCTCCTCTCACATTGATCTATTTTACACCATTCTGCACATCCATACAGATTCAGCAGAAAATTGCTTTGAAATTAAAACAAGAGTGAAGAGAAGTTGCAAACAATAATAAATAAGAAACAAGGGACAGCAACACCTTGAGGCTCTCAGTTATTAGAACAGATTTCAGCAAGTGCCTTGGAATGATCTAGCTGTTTGTCTAGACTTTCTAAGATGGGTTATTCAAGGGCACATGCAGCCTTCGTCAGGACTGGGCTCTGCACCATGTGGATCTCAACCAGATGTGGAGCTGGAGGGCTGTGTGCTCTTTATCGACCCTCGCCGTAAACTTGTGCCTCGTAGTTATCTGTGTGTCAACTTCAACGCATATTCCACTCCTAAACAAAGCACTTTCATCAAAAAAGGAGAAAACTGTAACATTATTACATTACATCATCACGTATAGCACCGGGGTTCCATCAAACCGCAAGGGAAAGAATCTTTTGAGAGCATTTTGCTAGTGTAAGTTGAAACCTGTTGACTTTCTTGCTGGCAAAACTACATTTGTTTGTGGCTTTTATTCCTGGCGGGTGCTTCTGGAGCTGGGTCTTTAAATCTGGCAGCGCCAAACAGCTGCAGCCTGTGGTGGCCCTTTTGTAACATCTTGCTGCTTTCCTCTTTCCATGGACAAATCCCGAAACTATGCGTCTTTTTCCTTACTGCTGACATAATGGTGCATCCTCCCAAGAATAATAAAGCAGACTGGGAACACAATAGCTGGCCTTTTGGCTAAATATTTTGTAAATATCACATGAGTATTTTAGGATTAATGACCTATTTGCATTTGTCAGTCAGGGACATTGTCTGATTCTCTGTCTTTTCACTTTCTTTTGCTTCTGTGTTAATTGGTGTCAATGTTCCTTATATACAGAAGGAATAATGTATTAATATTATTAATCTGATAACTGGTTGATCTGTTATTGCTGTTTTCCCAGGTCCATCCAGCTACCTAAGGTGATTAGTGGATTCCACACATTTCATGAACTCTAAATGTGTATTTAAGCCATTAACATAAATGCACTTTTTTTCTTTTGAGAAGATTTTTTTTTAAAAACATGCTAATAAATTAACAGTGAACTGATCAGAAGAATTGTTATTTTCTTCAGTCTAAGTAGCAAGTTTTAAGGTCATCACCGACAATAGGGCAAACATAATGGTTTCACGGACTTTTGAGGAGAAAGATGCGGATGCAGAGGGAAACAGCTTCATTGCAAGGATTAATGGAACTGCTACTATTTCAGTAACTGCATGCAGTTATACACTAGAACCAGACTAACATTTATGGAAGTCAAAAGGGCTGTTCAGACAATCATTTAAGATTTTTTAACTTCAAACATAATATACACAAATTAAGAGGGTGAAGAACTTGCTAAATACTGAAGTCATTTGATCACAAGTACAAATGAAGGCAAAGGCAATGGAAAAGCTTAGGAAGAAAATACTGGGAGAGATGATAAAACAAACCATTTAGGAAACATCCCCTAACAGAATGACAATCTCGTTCATCATTGTTATTCAGGCAAAAACAACTTATGCAACAAGGCTGTTAGAGGTGAACAACAGACAAATTGGAAAATAAGATAATGGAAAATTTGATGTAGTTTGGAAGAGTGAGGGGGGACCTTAACAACTGTCAAGAGAGACTCACATTGTGAGTTTTTTTGCTATACCAAGAGCTGTTGAAGTTTTGAGCTTTGAATGTGTGCTGAGAGCTAAGAATAGGCAAACATTTTCTTGAACATATGTCTTGTTCCTTTTTGCTGATTTTGATGTGCCAAGAAGGGGAAATGTGATACTTCTTTCTCCTTCTAAGAGGAACAGAAAAGGACTGCCCATATGGGCGTACCTTTCCATCACTAAAGAGTGAGAAATGCAACAGACCTATAACTCCTTTTTTGGGATGTCTTGGTATACACACAGGTGCAGAACTCCAAACATATGCAAACACTAGCTTGTGTATATTGATGTGGAATCTTTCAATAAACGCAGATGTGGCACTCCGGAGGATTGTGCATGCCAGTTTTTGGATGTCACAGCTGCCTGCAGTTAAATAATTGTGCATTGAAATAAATACATTAGTGTCTGCATATATTTGGAGCACTGCACCTGAATACCACACAAGGCAGCCAAATAGATCCACTAACTGTGAAAGGTTGCTTGATGAAAACAGATGTCCCACTGTTTGGCTCCAGACGTCTGGGTACATTACGCAATGGGGTTGTGTGTGATTTTTGACTGTGAACTTTATCACTATAGAGAGGTCAGGTGTTGGAACTATTGGCATGAGTGTGAGGATGGTTCAGGTGGACCGCCAGACTGGTTGCCAGATTCACATTTCAGACTAGACCTTCAGCTGGGGTACAGCTCCATGAAAAGCAATGGAACCCAGAGGTTTGTGCTGGCTGAGGATCTTGCCCACACAATCCTCTCTGGTAAGTGTTTATGAGTAGGGGAATTATTTTCAACACATTATTTGTAAAACGTCCAAAGTGAAGCGATGCATTTAATTTCCACAGGAAAAAAAGAATTCTTTGGTCTGGATTAAAAAAATGCAGAAAGCACTACAAGAAAAGTAGTGGTGACCTTTTATTCAATAGTTCTCTGGATCAGCACTCACAGAGGACATGAGAGACCAGGAGAGCATGAAATCCAGCTTCTGCACCCCAGCAGGGTGCCCCAAGACAAGCAGAGGAGAAGGGCCAGGCCAGCTGGAGGCAAATGTGTCTCCACCTCCATCTCTGACCTTTCACCACTGCCTAGGCAGAAGGGCTGCATGGCACCTGGTGACAGAGGAGAGCAGTTCAGGGTGGAGTCTGGGACTGGAAAACATCCATATTTTACAAAAAATATTTGGAACTGGTTCTTTCCACATTCTCTTCCATTGGACTTACTCCAGCTTCTATAAAAAGTCATTGGAGCAGGGGCTGGAATTTCAGTGTTTTGTTTTTGATGAAAATGCTTGGCATTGACTTTTTTTCAGCAAGGAATAAACAATATTTTTTTTCTTACCAACCCTGTTCCCCCCATCACTACATACTGTAACCTGCAAGTCCCATGCCTGCATTTTCATAGTGCAAAACTGCAAGTCAAAACACACCATAACTTATAATTTCAGGCATCACTTTGCCAAGCCCAAACTTAGAATCATTGAATCATTGAGACTGGAAAGGACCTCGGGAGGTCGCTAGCCCAGTCTCCTATCCRAAGCAGGGTCAACACTGAATTCAGACCAAGCTGCTCTGGACTTTGTCTAGTTAGTTGAAAATCTCCAGGGAAGGAGATACCACAAACAGCTTCCTTGGTAACTTGTTCCAGTGCTGACTGTCCTTGTGATGAAAATGTTTTCCCTTATGACCAGTCAAAATCTCCCCTATTTCAGTTGATGACCATTGTCTTGTCTTCCTGCCAGGCACCTCTGCAAAGCCTGGCTCYGTCTTCTCAGTCACCTTCTCTCAAGCACTTGAAGGCTGCTATTGGGTTCCCCCAAGCCCTCTCCACCCTGTTCCCTGTTTCTTCATCCTTGTGGAGTYTAGAATTATATACAGTGGTTTTCAAAGCCATTCTTTCAACTTTCAGAATGGGAACAAGCTTTGTAAACGGGTATCTTCTCTCTTTTCCTGTCTGTTAGCAAATAGAATAATCATTTAATGTTGTTGAAACTCAGTGAAACACAATACTCTACCCTGCAATGAAAAGGCTTCTTACAAGTTATTCTTACAAGAAAGATTCCCAGTGCTCCCACCAGATCCCACATCAGCACAGAATCAGAGGGCTTTATAGAGAAATTAAGGTTTTTCCTACATATGCACACAGAAAACKGAATTAAATAGACTTCATCTGTGCTGATCCAAGACTACATGGTAATGAATTTGCATTGAACAGAATGACACAAGGGATAGATGATATTGGACTGATCTACTGCAATATGCTCATATGAAGAAAATCACTCCAAACCTTTCTTTTAGTTTATGGAAAAATTTACATCAGCAATTATAGCAACTGCCTGCTGGGAATATGGTTTAGGTAGCCACACAGTAAGAAGAGAGAATAGTCCATCTTAGAGGGCTGCATGGAAAGGGAAGAATCAGAAATGGAAGCTAATATGAGAAAAAAAAAAAAAAACACAACACGAAGAAATATAATGGATGCTCAGCAGACATACCCAGAGTATTTAAAATAGACATGTATTTRTTTGCATAATTTCTTGCATTATTCAACCATTAACATAGCTTGTACAATTATAGCTTTGGACATTTTATTTCACTATATGTCATAATGCTGTAAAATGACTTAAAAAGAAAATGCTTCCAAGATTTATCGTAATTTTTTCAGTATACTAATGTTGAGATATCTGTTGTACTAAGCATGAACGCAGAAGAAAATAGTCCTTGTTTTAAAGCATTTACCAACTAATGATGTGAGGATACAGATGCCTTAAATCCAGCCAGAATCATCTGTGGAATGAAGCCCTAAACAGATAAAATAGTAGAGGTGACAGAAAGAAATTTGCTTCCCCTACAGAAGTCCAAAATAAAGCTGTGAGAATCACTACTGTTTTCCTGTGTGTGTTTTGACAAAAATGTGCAATTTTGCAAAGGCAAGCATTTTGCTCTAACCAGCAGCAGGGAGACCCACAGGGTGAGGAGAACCATTTGTCACACAGAAATTGAGAGATATGTTTGCATATAAACTTTTAATTAAAATTGCTGCTCTTACCCTACTGCTGGTGGAAGCGATAAGGGTGACAAATTAGCTCTCTTGCAACCCAAACAGTATGGGTGCTAACTGTTGGAGATTATGCAGCAGTATTAAGTCTGGAAGAAACTTGGTTTATGATCTTACATAGGGATCCATGTAAATGATCCCATTTTTTTAACGCAGCTGTCACAGTTCTCAGAAATAATGTGATTATAAAGCCAGCAAGGCTTGCAGTTACCCATCTACTTAAGTACAGATTTGGCTCTAAATTACAGTGATAATATAAGCATAGGTCCTGGTTAGCTCTGTAGCAAGTTTTGTGCTGGCAAATGCCTGTTGAGCTCATAGTTTCACCAGGGCTTGGCAGRGGAAGGGGGTCTCACTGCAAGACATGTGCCAGAGCTTGCTCCTCAGTTGCATTATGCTGCCCTGCGGATCTCACGGGGCTCTCCAGAGAAAGCATTGGCCAAGGTGGGCAAAGGTAGGATGACCAAAGGCAAATATCTCTAATCTGCTGCTGCTGGAAGCCACAGAGGCTGGGAGAAGTGCACGACGTTGCTCAGTGGAGGGGAGACTCTGCTCCCCAGCATTGGGAATTGCCGTTGCCAAAGAGGAAGATGGTCTTGTCAGAGGTTACAGAATAAATCAGCACAGGAGATAGGAAGAGACTTACTCCTCAGTAAGAGTCTATTGATTTTTTAACTGCTGGGCACATTTGGCTGCTGAAAGAGTCCTAGGGCTCAAATGAGATATAAGAACAAATAATTCACAGCAGACCTCAAAGATGAGAAATTTTTGGCTATGCATCTTACCTCCCCTATAATTTCTTTTCTCAATTATTTTAATGGAAGATAGTGAAAAGTGATGTAGAGGTGAAAAAAAAAACCTAATGGGATTTTGTCTTCAGCAGTGGAAACATGGATTGTGAAGGAGTGCAGAAAAATAACTCATGATCATCCACTAAAATATGAAGGATGTCAATGCGTTGCCTAAACACAGACATCTCAGCTTACTTGGGTATCTCACCTGGTCTTCAGCTGCCACTCCAGAATGAAGCACAACTCCCATGGGTCCTCTGTATTCTCTTCTGGCCTCATTTATCATCTCAGAAATGTACGCATATGCAAATAAAGCTTCAGTCAAGGAGTGGTTCTCTGTTATAGTGCAGGCTGTTTCAGGTCCATAAACAGCTGGGTTTGGTATCGCTGTGTAGTTAGTTCTCACTTTTAGTTATGTCTGCACCTTCTGTGCTTTGGAATTTAAGTGATCGCTCTTGAGTTCACTTGAACTTTCATGAACAATAGTGTGTGGAAAATTCAAATTACTAGAAAAAACACTTCCTTTCTTTTAGTGCATCTGTCATGTTTGTGGGTAGGACCTATCTTGGAAATGGATTGGTGCAGCTGGTCTGCTTGGGAAAAAGAAAAGACCTAAGTATTAGAATGAGTTATTGATGATATCACCTGGAGAAAAGAGGATTTATTTCTCCAGAAACTATTAATCTCTGTTTTCAGCTAATCTCTTTCTCAGAGGCCTAATATGTTTGGGGAACTGTATATCTGGGGGAACTGAGATGGAAATGGGACATCTTCCTCTTTTCTATCAAATCTAAATTATGCCTAAACAATTATGCAGAAATAGGAAACAGTTAGATTTCAGTAATTCAGTGCCTCAGAGGTAATAATGAGGGGTCCTCCTCTGACCCTCCAGAGGACAAAATCCACACCACAGTGTCAATGGGGCTGTTGGGAGCCCAACAGCTGAGAAAGGCTTCTCAGTCACATTGCCAGGAGAACGCCTTAGCCAGAGAGAAGTGATTTTGGCCTCATGATTTAAGGGTAAACTGTCACTGAAGCTGTGGACAGGCATTTTTGAACCCTTTGACAGGTTGTAAATACTGTTACTAAATAAAGCACCTTTCAAAAAATCAGTTTTGGAGAATACGGCAAGATTTTTAAAACTTTGGAATTTCCAGAAGTCAGCAGGAGTGTGTAATTTCATCTGACTTTGGATCAGGATCTTACTGTGTTGGGATTATGTTATTAAAAATGTGATTTCTGCACCTCAAGAGCTGCAGGGTATGTCTCTGCAAGAGGACGGTGTCAGACGGAACGGCAGGAGCCGTCCCCAGCCTGGCTGTCAGCCTTCCTGCACGCCATGCCGGAGACCAGCAGAGCTTGTCCTTGCTGGTCTGGAGCCTCCCCCGACCACAGCTGAGCACCGCTCCACCCTGCTGGGGTCTGTTACCAAAAACTGCTCCACCAGCTCCCACTGTCAGGAAGGAGAAAATGTAAGTCACCATCTTCCTGATAGGACGAGAGGAAATGGCCTCAAGTTGCGCCAGGGGAGGTTTAGATTGGACATTAGGAAAAATTTCTTTACTGAAAGAGTGGTTAAGCATTGGAACAGGCTGCCCAGGGAAGTGGTGGAGTCACCATCCCTGGAAGTATTTAAAAGACTGTAGATGAGGCACTTAGGGATATGGTTTAGTGGGGCATGGTGGTGTTGGGTTGATGGTTGGACTTGATGATCTTAGAGGTCTTTTCCAACCTTAATGATTCTATGATTCTATGATTCTATGATTCTATGATTCCTCTTCGATCCATGGCACGGAGGGTCGCTCACTTCTGCCGATGAAAGTGTAATGCCTACTTAATTATGTCATGGTTCTAGTCTTCTTTAATTAACTTAAATAATTTAATGTAAGGAAAGTGTTCTGAAAATGTAAATCGCAATGGGTCCAACGCACAGTGAAGTACCTTTTACCAGGAACCAAGTATCACCCAGTAAGAAATACAAATACCATTAATTCCAAATACCTGCTGCTTGTGTAAATTGCAGTACTTCAATTTTTTTGCTTCCATCATGTATATTTGGGGGTGGACACCAGTTTCCTATGGAAATCTATATTGATCTCCAGAGTAAATGCTCTGTTGTCTATTTAAAATATTTGTGGTCTTGTATTTCTTCTTTTGGGTTGTGCCTGTGTGAAGTATTTGTCTGTCATTATACGTCTAAAAATGTGAGAAAGTTAAAAACAGTGATTTTTAGACTTTTGGCAGCATTACGGTTTGGAGTGAGAACATTATGCAATGGAGTGAGATTACTGATTTGAGATGTGCAAAACTATAACTGATGTGCTATTGATTATGTATACATATATATGTATGTATGTAGGTGTATATATAGAGATGAATATATATCTCATGGCACTGAACTGCTTCTGTAGGAGGTCTTCCAGGGAGGCAACTTGTGAAAGATTGCTCCTGATAAGAGGCGATCAGGGCAGGTCCACGCAGAGCTGGAAGGGGTGCTGGCTGTGGTATCCTGCCAGTTTGCTGCCATCCTGTCACTGTGCTCCTGTTTTGGGTCTTGGATGCCAGTGTGAAGCTCCCTTAGCTGTCTCACCAACACTTGGTCCAAATAATGCATTTCCATCAGTAGAGGTGTCATTTCAGCAGTGCCACAGAAACTTATTTATTGGATCAGTGTCATACACTGTCTCAAAGTCTTTGAGAGTAATGAGTAGAGGTGAATTAATGAGTACAGAGCATTACTTTGTGTAGTCTTAGCATCCAGAACAGATAATCCCCTTAAGTTTTGGAAGTTCTGCTTCATTCTGTCACGGCAGTACATGTGTGTGAAATATGTGCCTGGATTTCACTTGAAATCAAGAGGAGTTTGGAATTAAGTCATCACTTTAGCTGTTTTCTCTGTATCTCTGTATATTTGTCATAGTGGTACAGGTTTTAAACTCTTCTCCTAGGTTCTTGTCTCTGAAAATTACCACTCCTAAAAAGCTGCCGTATCTTCCCTATTGTAAAGGATCAGCATGGAGAAGCAGATATGAGCTGTTGATGTGAGCTATATATACAGCCTGCTGATGCAGGAGGTCCTTAGCAGATACCTTTGTGAACCACATCATAACTGCATGAACGTTGCCTTGAGGTTGAAGGTTATTGGAAGCCAGTGAGGAGGAGAGGACACACACGTACATCTCCAAGAGCGTCATGAGAGATTGTGTTGGTGCTACCTTCTTATGCGCAGGCCAGGTCTGAGTCACAGATCTCCCAAAGCAGTTACACACTAATAAGCACCACACATTTAGGAACTTTTCTGGATACACTGAATCTGTGAAACGGGAACTTTTCTGGATACACTGAATCTGTGAAACGGGACCATGTGGAGCAGTTGGAGGGGTGGGATGGAGAGAAGGGCAAGTTTGTTTGAGTTAGAGAAGCTTTTGGTTCAGCTTGGATCACAAATTAGAAGAGGAAGGTCAGACTGCCTACGAGCTGATGATCCATCAGAAAGTTTGCTCATCTAGAGGCCCTCAGAGTAGGCTACAGCTCCAGATCAGTTGCGAGTCCAAAGTTGACCATGATAAAGGAGATGCTGCATTTTCCTGACTGACTGGCCTTGTCAAGACCCGTATAGTCTCACAGCAGACAACCTGCCCTATCACCTGACAGCCATGGCTGTTGATGGGCCTGGGACCTGAAATAATATTATTTTCACTTCAGCAGCGCTCTTTAACTCTCAATTTATAGCGATGGTAAAATACTTCTGTCTTTTTTATGTTAGTTATTAACTAAGAATATTTTTCACTGTAGGTTTATTTTGCCAAAAACCCCTGAAATTACTTGCATCAGTGAACTATAATATAAGTAAAGCTCCATATAAATTATTTAATAGGGAATTAAAAAATAACAAGACAGCAAAGCTTGAAGAAATCACTCGTTCTTTGATTGGATTTGAGACCCCTCAGGTGACTCAGTTGATCTGCCAGGAAATGTGAATTCTAAAACCAGGCCAACAAAAAGCAGAGCACACCCTCAACCTAAACCAAAAGCCATGCCTGAAAGTTTAACACACAAAGTTTTAGCATATTCTCAGCTATGACTGACTGAGGTTTTTATTATTCCGCACTGCTCAGGGGTCTATTTTAATTAATATCAAACACTGCGGTACAGAAGGAAATACATTAAAAAGGAAATTATTAAATTTTCCTCCAGCTGTTATTGCTAGATGTGCCATATTTTTGACTAGTGATTATTAATTCTACACCGTAATTCCAATGCTGCTCAATTACATACCTTAAGAGGCAAAAATGGTCTGGAAATGAGAGATCAGGTCTGAGCTACAAGATTATTCATTAATCTCTTCCACAGTGTGACCTTGGGAGACTGCCCCAATTTCCCCATCCCTCAGTTAAGCTAATAACTGCTTGCTTCCCACCGCCGCTATGAGGTTTAATTAATAACTCAGATTTGACTCAGGTCTGCACTTCCTTTTTTTGTGCTGTAGACTCAAGCGCACAACTGCTGTYGTACAATGTCTGGGAAGGGAGGTTACAGCATTGGAAAGGAAATCTCCCCAGTGCCTGCAGGCACAGGGACACTGGTCTGGTCTCCAGGTCAAAAAGGGCTTGGAGAGGCCAAGACAAGCGAATTTGACTTGCAGACAAGAAAAGTCGTCTGTGCAGAAAGCCAGAAAAGGGATGAGYGCTGCCTGGGAGCTGTCCCGGTAGCTGAGCACCCTGTAAGAGCAGGAACCTGTCTGGCACAGTCGGATGCTTTTCACTTTGTGAAACCTCAGCAAGGGATACTGCAAAATATCCACACTGAAGGATGCACGTATGCAAAATGTATCACAGAGTGAGACATAAAGTGTGGAAGAGAAAGGAGAAAGGTAAAGGGTATCTTTTCAACTATGGGTAGGTAGTCAGCAGTTTCATGAAACATGTGCACAGAAACTGTCTGCAGGTGGTGCTTGTGCAATTCTCTGTGCCCTGTGCACCCACAAACATCTGAAAATTTGCCCCTGAAAGCAGTGCTGTCCTAAAACAGTAGCTGCAAGTCTTTTTAAAAGATAGAAAGCGAGAATGGGTTTCTGACATCTGATGCCTAGTTTTGAGGACAGAACCACACAGGAGACTGGAGTCATGGCCAGAATCCAAGCACTTCATTATGTTGTGCCATTTCCTAAACAAGAGGCAATTAAAATGCAGCAACTTGTGCTGTTCCACTGTGGTGTAGCCATTAAGCTTCAGTTTGCACGTTAGGGTCTTATCTGGCAAACAGAATATTTGTGCTAGTTGCACAAAAAGACATCACAAGACCATACACGTCCCCTGAATGGCAGCGTGACACTTTGGAAAATCTGTGTGTGTTGAAATTATGAGGTCTGGTGAGTTTATGAAGGTTTCGTATCTATAAATTCCATGAGCCGGGTTTATACTTAAAAGTACATTATCAGTATTAGACTATTAATACAATAACAAAGCATTCACGGTGTGGCCACCAGTAGAGTTGCCCCCAAAAATGAAAGAAAATCGTGAGTAGAGTTTTTCTATGATATCTAATTTGCAGACAGATTTTTTGCACACCGATGTTAGCTGGGAACCACAGCTCTCAATGCCCTTGACTGAAAAAAAGTCTATGAGCTGAAATGTATAGGGTTCCAGTGAACATGGAATCAACAGTTTCCTAACAGGGTCTCTATCTCCAGATTTAGGTTGGAAAGATTGACGCAAAAAATGGAGACTCTTAACCTGGATAATCTGTGATTCAAGGGCAAGCACTGTAGAACAGTGGGAAAGATGCAGTACAGGAAAAGAGCAGGGCTCCTAAGATTGCTTGTGTGAGATGGCGTTAAGGCCATGGAAAAATCCCAGCAGAAAAGAAAGAATGAAGAAGCAATGTGCAAAAACTTTCTCTTACAGGCCCAGAATTTGGAAGAATGAGAGAACATATACTGTTTGATCTAAGCAGGGTAAAGAGAAGTTGGACAAGGTCTAAGAAGAGGTGACATGACCAGGAGATGCCTGAACTAGCGGTACCATGAAAAGGAACTTCCAAAGGAAAATTCCCAGGAATGCTCAAGACAGGCGAAGATGCTCTGGTAAGGATGTGCACAAGGATTCTTCAGGCAGATCCTATATCTCCTTTGCTGGCAAAACTAGTTTGGAATTGTTTAGTTTTTCTAGTCAACCAGCATCCTGGGAGCTCCTAACATAAGCCAGTGCCATCCTCTTTGCTCTCTTCTTGACCTCACCCACTTCTATTTTTTGCAGAGGCTCAGATATGCTCTGAACCTCCTAGCTTGCTTTCTTCACTTAATGCATTTTCCTGAAGAATTAAATGAAAAATGAAAGGGTGCAGGGAGGAGACCTTTGAGTAATGGAGCTGAAGTAATGGGGTATGTCGAGACAGTGGTCATGAGACCAAGAGACAGATGCCCCAAGCTCTCCCACCTCCTGCAGAAGGCAGCAGACAGTCAGGCTCTACATGGGAGAGGTCCACATCTGCAGCTGGTGCTTATTTAGTCTTAGTACAACCTCGAAATCCCCGTGTGTTCTCTGTGTCCACAAGTAAGAGATCAGTCAGGACTGTAGGATATAACTTTTAAGGCCCTTTACCTTTTTTTCTGGAGTGCAGAAGTATGGGAAATGTATTGGACTGGGATCTTTGTCTGACTTTGAACATTCAAAACTTTATTGTCCTGAGCAACCAATCTGCAACAGGCCAGTTGCTCTTTAGGTTTATGATCCTCTATTAGATGGGAGTGGGAGTTTTCCAGATAATCTGATCTATAATTTATTGTACTCAAATGACCAAGTGAAAAGCATTAATTTTTACAACTTGCTCATTATTTTAAATGCTTTCTCTGTTTCCTCCTCGAGCTCCTCTGCCAAATGTATAGAACTCTTGCAGATAATGGTTTATTTGCAGGCGGTATCTATATCCATTACAGACAGAGAAAAACAAGAAACTATATGGACATTATAACTGCAAGAAGAACAAGTCATATATAAAAAACCCCCCAACTTCCACATAACAGGAGGGAAAAAAATTAAAGATATTGCAGACATTTAAAAGCAGAAATCACTTAGACTTTCAACACTTCTAAAAGCTTGTAGTACTTTTAAAAAATATCTACCCACTCCTTTACCACATCCAAAGAGAGGTGTTCAGGATCAGCAAGATGAAGGTAGAGGAGTCTATCCACTCTTACATTAATCTAAACAGAAAAAAATCTATGACATCTAGGCTTTGTAAAGCCAAGCTTTAGATCTGTCATTGATGTCTGTTCAAAGGGCCGTTGCTGTATTCAGCACAGGAGATTACATGGCACATGGCAGCAGCTGTCCCCCTCCCAGTACAATGCAATCAGAAAATGCCCATGGTGATATTTAGTTAGCTATTAAATTCAATTTAATTTTCATAGTGCTGCATATTTGTGAGTTGGCTGTGCCCAGGGACATGAAAGAATTTGTGAGCGTTGAGCGGAGTTTTCACAGCTCAGCAGGGGAAGCTGGAATAGCTTGTACCTGGAAAGGTACCGGATCGTGCCTGGTCTGTCCTTCCCAGCGCTAAGCAATGAGCAGTCTCATGAAGGGTACAGCCATCTTCCCAACACTGTTGGGCTGTAAGAATGTGCAGCGATTTAGATAAATGACTTTAGGAAAACACAAAGTCAGAAACTTAATTTCAGACATCTCAAATATAGGCATTGGGAACTGGGGCTCAGGAGGAGTGGCAAGAGCCCATTCGAGATGAAGGCAATGCAGGAAAGCTGCAGGCTGAAATCCTGGTGACGTTGGTGTGGATGGCAGGACATCTCTGTAACTTCAGTGGGACACGATTTCAGCCCAGGACAAGGAACAATGACGGTGGGCTCAGCAAGCGTGGAGCAGCCAGCAGAGCTGGGCAGCGGCAGGTGGGCAGGAGGAAAGCTGCGCTGCCGCCTCCTCTGCACACAGCAGCTCTGTTCTCTATAGCTGGATGCATAGCATCCTGTCATATTTCTATCTCTCAATTAATTCAATTAAATGGGCATAATGTTATACAAATTGGCCTATGGCTCTATTTCTGTTTCTGTTCTCAGTCCAAGTAAAACATGTTATTATATTTCAGGGAAGGTTTTGACTTCAAGAACCTCTAGAAGGCATAATTGCAATGATTTCCAGCTATTGCAGCCTTGCCTTTCTCCAGAGCTATACAGAATCCCTCACTTCAGGAAGACTTTCTGTGCCATCAGGTTTAAGAAGAGCACATGCAGGAATCCAACACCAGTGCATGCACAGGAGACCTGTGGATGTTTGGGGACATGAGGAAGGTGACAAGTGCAACAAGCACCTGTCACAGTGAACACATCTCTGCCTCCTAAATCTCAGAGGTCCTACTTAGAAATGAAGACATTTTGGGGAGTTCAGTCTAGATTTGCCCCTAGGGTAAGAGTGAGATCTTGCCTCCTCACTGAGGCAAGGCAAATTTTGTCATTTCCCCATGATAAATATGTATTATCCCATGTTAGACGAAAGTCCAGCACTCAGCCCAAGAGGAAGGACACAATTTCTGACTTTCTCATATCTGAAGTTAAGTCCTTCTGTCTTCAGAAAACTATTTTGTGAAGATTTCCTTGTGTTTCAGAGCTCAAATCAGCAATCCATACCACAGCAAGCTTTACTAAGCTTTTCTGGTGATGTTAGTGTGACTCTTGGCATGAATAACTGCTCCATTAGGAGTATCAGGTTTYAAGAAATTTTGAGATATCCCTCTGGTCCTGAAGTCTTCAAGCCAAACTTAGGGATGTTCACATGGTCTCATACATGGTCTCCTGCCTCTCTAGTGCCCAGCTTGCTCAGTACAGTCATTGCAGTCTCCAAGGACTCAGCAGACAGCCTCCTATTGGAAAATGTCTCTAAATCATTTGTAGATTTGTAGCTGAGCTGCCAAAGGCTTTGGACTTTAAAAGAGCTCATTTGCACAGCACAGTTAGCACACTTTGCTAAGCCCGAGAGAGTCTGGAAATCCTTCATGTCATCAAGCTTACACAAAAATCCTCCAAAAATCACTAAGATGTTTGCCACAAGCCTCAGATTTCAGGGGTTTGAATACAAATCCATCCTGTCTTTGGAAGTAGCAATGCAAGTCTGTTTACTGCCCAGCTTAGAAAATATCTTCTAACTCCCCACCTGCCCCAGTCTCCAGAGCCTGGTGGAAGCCTTGTTCAACTGGAGTTGAGATTGTAAATGTTACGTAAGGGAAAATTATGCTTAGCTGAAAAATAGTGGAAGTGAAAAAGGAAGGTTAAAAAAATCCCAGATACACTTGCATCTTCCTACTCTAATTCATCTAATATATGTCTGTCAAAACTGTCTTTCTCAGCTGTCAGTCTAAACATATCACTCATCTCCATGGATATTAACTTCCTCTATACACTCTGTTATAGTCAACTTTTTTTCCTTTCACCAGTGCAGCATAGTTTTTCTCTGTCGATGCCTCCTATTCTATAGATATTCTTTGTCAGTAATGATATGCTGGTCTTGCTCTTCAATTCCCTAGCTGCCATCACTCCTTTTTGTCCATTTTGATGGAGAAAGACCTCAGAACTCCAGGTCACAAAGTTGTTGTTTGTGCCTTAGTTAGTCTTCCATAACGCCAAACAAAAAAACATTATAAATGTCAGGGGAGATGTTTTTATGTCTATGCTCAGAGATATGTCTGTATCTAAACAGAACAAATCTTTCTCCCCCCAAAACTSCACACAAATAAAGTTTCATTTCTGAATTTTCCAGTCCATTTTATCTTCATTTGGACATAAACCACTTGGGGAAGAAACCGCTACTATGATACAGACCAGAGTGTGTTATTGATGGGAGAGAAATCTTAAGTAATAGAATAATAATAGGAAAGTGCAGAGATGAAATTGTGGTACCTGAAAAAGCCTTTGCTCCACCCAAAGAATGCTTTTCATCCCACATGCACTAGTTTTTCTTTTTCGGATAAGAGCAGGAAAATCGATTTGAAGTTGAATAGCGAAATGAGAATATTCTTCCTTACAGAGTACCCATAAACTAATTTGGAATGAAATCTTTTACAATTATATCATTCTGTAACRGTATATGTTAAATATTCTAATGAAAATTATTTAAATCTGAATTGTGAATGTGCCTGGAAATCATATCAATTTTCCTAGAAGAAAGGGTGCTAGACATAAATATGATGGAAATCCTGCCTTCTTCCCTTTATAATTAGAAATACAAGACCACTTTGCTGGGGAAGTTGTTGATTATGGCTGGGAGGATTATGAAGTGCAGTTTCATTTGCAGTATCCAATCGGAACACAGTAACTTCAGTGCTTTAGCTACCCATTCCCTGCAATTCATGGCGTCTCGGGCAATCCAGCTTCTGCTGGGTGAAGTGGTTCAGCTGAGTTAATAAATGCTGTCCTCACTTTATACAAACAGTGTGTTGAAATTTACTTCCCCAAAGCACATCAGGTGTGATCAACAGCATCTGCTGTTTCTAATGACCTTGTTTAAAGAAATAAAATTAGTCTCAAAAAAATTATGTTTTCCATGCTAGGCCTGTTGTTGTGTGAAAAAGATCTCAGCACTAAAAGGAGACAGCCAAGGTGCAGGGCTGGTCTGCACAATTCAGTGGTGCTTTTGTCTCCATGGGTTTGAACTGACATAAAACCACGACAAGCTGCCGCTTTGATGAGATACATCTTTATGGTCTTGGTTAACAGAWCTTAAAACCCCCTTCCCCTGCAAAACCCCAAACCAAACAACATGCCTAGGTGTGGCCACCAGACGAGATGGGACCCCTGTAAGGGAAATTCAAGAATGAAGGTTTTATGGGTACACTGTTTGGCCATCTGTTGCTCATTTTTTTTCCTTGCTACATCTACAGGTGTCCTAACCATGGCTGTGTGTTCTCACTAAGCTTTGCTTTTGAGGCAGYAAATAGCTCAAAATGGTAAAGGCTACCCTGCTGGCATGACAACAACCTTGATGCCCCATTCGTTTCCTTCCCAAGGTCCCATATGGAGCTGTTGACTCTGCTCCATCCTGTTTCTCTGAGATCATGTTGGTGATGTCCTCTCTCACCATGGGCAAGCCCTGCGTGCCTGCTAACCCTGCACATGGAGACACATGGAGACATCCATCTGTTGCCTCCAGACATCACTCTTAAGAAATGGGGAGTTTTACCAGAGCCCACAAAAGTATGCCTCGTTGGCCATCAATCAACTTGGTGAGGACCTTGGGTGTTCTCTGGGTTAATTTTACATGCTGGAGCTTTGCACTTTTCTGGAAGGGTTTCCRGGGAGATGAAGCAGAGATGGTAGCTTCATTTCTGTCCCTTTTCCCTCTTCCCCCACCCCCTCTGCTGTAAGCTGCTTTGAAGGGCTTGTCCTGCTCCCTGTGGCACCAGCCAACACCAGTAAGGAGGAGGGAATGTCTCCCTGTGTCTGCAAGAGCTGGTTACCCCTTGCGCCGGCAGCGGGGCCGCACTGGCACCACCACAGCAACCATGTGGAGACCGTTTCAACACCATCTCTGATGTATATCCCTGCCTGGTGCTGGGGAAATGGACCCCCTTGAGGGGCTTCTCCTTCTCCACGGCTCACAGAGGGTCTCTGGCAGGCAGCTTGCTGAGTGGGGTGTTCCCAGCCCCATACTACGTGGCGTGCGGCACCCCATTGTGCCTGCGGGTGCATCGTCACTCCCCTTTGCTTAGCGGGAGTTTGTTTCGGTTTGGTCAGTATTCAATTCAAGGTTAGGTAAAATGAGCAAAACCCCTCTCTGGCCAGCAGGACAGCTCTGAAAAAGGTGGAAATGCGTATCTCGAGGTGCTCAGCTCTGAAAGATGATTTATTTGTTTCTGAGGCTGAAGCCTCATTTGTTCATTTGTTTTATTTTGTGCTCATCGTTATCCCAACATCCCGCTGAGAGGAGGAGGAAGGGTCGGAGAACAACCTGTCTCCTTAGCGGTGAGGAACAAAGTGTTCGTTCAGTGAATTTTGTTGATTGCAATCTACTGGATGACTTCTGCATGCTTCACTTATAATTAACTACCATACATTTTCTTGGGATTAGTGACTTGTCAGCATTTTTGGGAGCTGGTGCTAGGAATTTTAAATAATAACAGCATTTATCTTCTGCATGGACACATTGTAGTTAGGATGATAAAGATAAGTGAGGAGTTACAACAGGTTTTTCTAAGTCTGGGAGTGAAAGGTGGGAGAAGAATTTCTTTTTTTTGTATAATTATAAGAATAATTTCATCTAATAATGATATTCCTTGTATTAGTAGACATAAGAGAACAAAGTATCTTTCTCATAAGCTAATATCAGGAAATAAGTTTTCTGTCCTGCCAACCTTTGCACTGCCAATTCCTGGCCTTAGTTGCTGACCAAACTCCTCGTCCCTTCAGACACAGGASCTCCGACATGGAGAGGAAGAATTTAAGCCGCCATTCAGGGAGGCACGTCAGTAGCTGCTGAAGTTCATTCCTGTTGGAGGCCAAATTTACACCCGTCCTCTCAGCAGGCTCCAAAAGACTCTTAAATCTCACAGAGAGGGGCTTTACCAGGAGGCAGACAAATTCAAATTAGAAACAAGGCGCCYCTCTCCCCCTCGCCGAACCATAAATAATAACAGTGCTGGTGAGGAACTGTCGCAGCAACCGGCCTTTCCCACGTGAAACTGCCAGCTCGTTCTGGGGCACCTTTCTGGAAGTGAAAGTGCTGGGCTCAGAGCAAGGCACGGTGACACTGCCTCCAGCCTGGAAAGTCTGATGCTGGTGTGATACAAGTCACYCAGCCTTAGCATCTCTGAAGCTTTGCTGCTGCAGTTATAGTTATGACTGGTGTATACGTAAATGAGGTTGGGTTTTTTTTATATAAAAATAATTTGTACAGATTTTCTGTGTGCTTGTCTATGAGAGCACGGGGGCAAGCCTTACCAAAGATCACAGGGATGGGTACTGAGCCCCTGGGTCTGGTGCACAGCTGCATCCGAATGCTAAGCGGCACCATGCTCCCTGAGCRGTGCTTTCAGACCAGATCCTCAGTGTAAATCAGGAGGCTGCTTTATCCCATCTGAGGGATGGGGACACTGAAGCAAAATTCTTGGGAGCTGCTGGTGGGCAAGATTTCTTTTTTTGTGAAGTCTTTGGTCTGCAAATGAAAAACACCACTGGAAGATGTTTTTTAAACAGCTGCATTAAACCTGCCTCCATTTCTAGACTGAAATGATTTCCATCAGCTTCCAGTCCTTGTAGCTGATCAGTTTGAAATTGCGGGGGAGAGAGGGAGACTTCCCTGCAAGAATTAGAGCAGACCAAATCTGTGTGTGTACAGGATTGGTTAGGTGAGGAAACAAAGCAAAATAGCTTCAAATTGAAGTTGCATGTTAACCTTTTATTTTTTTTACCTTTCTATAATTTAAAAGAATACACTGACACTTCCACATACCATGTATTTAAGTGGTTTCTCATTTCAGAAGGGATGCCGATGCATGGAAATTTTTTTTTGGTTTGTTTTTTTATTGAGAAATGATTGCAATTAAACTGTTGACCAAAGAATTGCAAAGGAAAAATACTGCTCCTCAGTATCTATTTAAAACCCTGCTAGAATACCAGTTTAATTGAAAATAAASATTACTGTCTCTTCCGAACAATAAAACAAATGCAGCGCTAGGTCCTTGTTTATTAGTGCTGTGGCAGCACCTAGAGGCTCCTGACAGAGATGTCGCCGTATTACAGCGCTAAGCACTGTCTGCACACACCCACAGACAGATAACTTAATAGCCATTGTCACAAGCCCCTAAATTTTTAAACACTTGCATCCCATGAGACGGCACTTCTTAGGACCTCCCTGAAGAGGAAGTTTCCTGAAATTGCCATTAATCTATTTCTTTGGTAATAAATGGTTATTAAATCGTTATTGTTATTTGAGATTAATGGCTGGTAAGTGTTAAGGAACTGAAACAATTACAGAATTCGAATAATCAGCAGCCAGTATGTGCCTTGAACTGGTGGATAATTAATTATTTATAATGAAAGCAACTGAGGGTATATATTTTCTGCCTGGCAGTGAACACAGAAAGCTTCCTGACTACTTTGTTTTTGACTTTTAACAGAAAGAACATGATCAATTCAGTGTCGGAGGCAGTGCACCTATACCCGAGCTCCTCCATTCAATCGTGGTTCAAACATCCTTATCAGTTCTTTTCTGAGTGAAGCCAATGCGCTTTCAATAGCTGAGTTCACTTTACTTTGTCCATCTTTCTCTTGGTAATGTCTACAGGAGGAAACTTTGCTGTGTGTTGGCTATTAAATGTGGCAGATTTGGAAGAGAAATTGCTAAGCTGTGCAAGAAGAAACTCCATTTTTCTAACTTCAAATTCGGCACCGAAGGATACAGCTTTGTCAAGGCTAACTTAGCCTTGCACAGTGATTTGGATGGATTGGGATGTAAATCTTTAGGAGTTCGCAAAGAACTGAGCACAAACACCCAGGCAGTAAAATAGTCAATATGAAGCAGTGCCAGTATTTTTAACCTTGTCTCCTGCCCTGCACTTCTGTGATGTGATCACCGATGGAGTGGGGGGAGGACCATCAAACAGATCCCGACTTTGTTAACTAACAGTGAGTCCAATCCTTGATTTAAACGACAGCAGAACTAGTGCTGCTTATAAGAAGTACCAAGTAATCATGTGGTGCATACATAATAAACAGATTTATAGCATTTTCCCTCCAGCTGCTATTAGTAAGAAAATAAAGGCGAGATTGCCTAAAAACAAAAGAGAAATTTAATCTCCAGCTAACCATAGTGATATATGATGGGGAAAAATACAATCCATCTGTGCTTTCCCTGACAATGCTTTCCACCATTTGTTTTAGAGAAAGACATAAAGTTCTCATAATGCATCTGGATGGCTATGAAATACTCTGGCTACTGTGGGAGAGAGAGAAGGCATTTCTCCCTGACTTCTGTCAGCAATGCTTCTTGAAACATGAAGATTATCTCTTGTAATCATTATCCTGCCTAGGACAGCTGCAGAGTCCCTGTTTAGTCAGGGACTGGATGTGCTAAAACCTGGAATAGCTGCACTGGGTAATGTAATTCCTCCAGATTTTCTCAGAAGGGGAAAGACTTGAGCCCAGATTAGCTAATTTTTTTAAGACTGCACTGTGATTTTTGTCTACAACTCAAAATTTTGGCTGTAATATAAGGTAGACACAGTGCGATTTCCTTTTTGCTCACTTTGGATTAGTTGCCTCTAGCTTTGATGATAGACTGTCTCCTTTGTTCACTTTTTACATAAAAGGGTAAAATGTAAAGGCCTTCTCATTGTGGTGCATCCATGGCGATACTCCTCTTACACTCCTCACTTACGTGTAAAGATAAACCTAGGAGCGGGCTTGGAGCACGGCTGTGATACCCTATCCGCGCAGTGGCAAGGGACTGTGCAGTACAGCTGGCCTGCCTGGCCCCACTTCAAGTCCAAAGAGTGGAGGCACAATGATTAGTGAAGGGAATTTCCCGAGGGAAATGCCAGTGGCATTCCATTCCTCTTGCCATTTCTAGCTCAGGGGCTGGACATGTAATGGGGCAGCATCCCTGTCCCCTCCGGCTGGTCAGTCCCATCAGGGCACCCTGCAGTGAGCATCAACTGAGAAGCTCCTTTGGTCTGATTTTTTCTGTGACTCTCTGAACATCTACAGGGCAGAGAAACCCTCACAGGAGTCTTTATAAAGCTGTATCTTTTGACAGGAGAACTCAGAAGCAGACTTAAAGATTCTCTTAATACCTTTGAAGAAAGAGAAAACAATGAAAAGTATAGATTTGGGTTGACACTGTCATGTTTAATAGGAATTTTTGCCTCCTGAAGAATCTAAGGGATGCTCCCTTGCAGGTTTAACCTCAATTAGTCCCTTAACCTATGCACATAATTAGTGTCCTTTAGCTAAACAATGTATATGCACAGACTGGATTGTTTTAATTATTATTCTAACAAAGAGCTATAACCTGAACTTGCTATTTCAAATCAGGAGAGGAAAGTAAAGGTAAGCACAAAATGTCTTCAAGCAATGATCAAAGAGAATCCGYTGTGTTTTTCTTCTGGTGGTAATTAATACTGCTTAGTTGGTCTGGTTTCCACTGACAATTTCATTTTTGGGAACATCGGGGCTTGCGTAAGATTAAAGGCTAATTTTAAACATACTTGGATTAAGCCAGGCATATACAGCTATTGCATAATTCAGAAGGCTAGTTCTTCTAAGTCACTAGGAATGTCCACCTTGATTTATAACATGAAAAATGATGCTGGCCATCTTGCAATGGCAACTTCCCTCCCCATGGGTAACTTGTTTGAATGACACTTCCACAGCAAACAAGGTGAAAGCATGGGGCAGGTCTGGAAAGGTTTGCTGAGGCATGTAGCTTTAGTGCAGCCTGTAGAGCCCTGAGTAAGAAGCTTCAGCCTTTTTTTACCCTGTCCTCTCTCTTTTTGCATCCCATTTCTTAGGCAGACCCAATCCAGACTCACAGGGTGAGATTTACTTGATGCAGGCAAGAGTGGCAGAGCTGATCTTCAAAGGAATTGCATAGAGAGAGGTCTTCAGAGTCTCTTTGTAGATAAGAAATTACCTAGGGAGATAAAAGCAAAATATAAGCAAAGTTAAAATCCCATGAGAGTGACACTTTATCAGGGTGTCAAGGCCTTTTCCTAAACCCAAACTTGCATATGAAAAAGGGGAGTAAGGGATCAGAGTGGTTCTGAGTGTGGGGAGCAAAGACCAGGTAGAAGATGCCGCTCAGTCTGCTTTGCTTTGCTGGCAGTGAGCTAATTCTGCCAGAACAAATAACATATATTTCATTTGGTGTCTTCACTCCTTCTTTACAGTTTTCATTCAGTGAGTAGACAGCTGAAATCCTGCCAATGAAGGAAAACAGATTTTATGATGAATAGTCCTACACCGTGAAAAATGAGATTAGAGGAATGCCTAAACTAATTTCAGGTTATTGCATTACAATCTTCATCTCGSACTAATTCTCAGTAGCTTTATTCCAGGTTTATGGACAGAAATTTAAAGCCAGTACATTTTATCATCTGTATCATTCAGTCCCCTTTTTTTACTGAAGCTTTGCAATGTTCTCTTTAATTTCCAGGAGAATGAATTTCACCTTTTATAACATTCAGAGACAATTATGCTGTCTTTATGATGAATGATGTCACCCTGATCCCAGCAATAAAAGAGAATGTACTAATGCCAATAAATATATTAACTGTATCAATCATTCTCCTGATTTTTTTTTATTTTGTTGTTCAGAAGATATAGCGTGCAACCTTGAGCTTTTAATTGGTTAACACTTCCATAAACACCGTAATGGCTCTCTAAATCTTTCTTTTATCATGAGAATGGGGAAAACATCATGAATAAATAATTGAATACCACAGCAGAGCTCAGCACTGATCTATGGGTCATTCAGAAGGTGAACCTGATCTAAAGATTTATTCCAACTCTACAAGACGGTTGAGTTGTTTGTGCTGGAAATAGCTGTAGAATACAATATATTTTCACATGCCCTTCCGATTAGAAAAGTGTTCCTCAATGAAATGCAGTATTGCAATTGSACGGTGGTATAAAAACATGGACTGAATTCCACTGAAGTCAGTGGATGTGGGTCTTCTCTGACACGGCAATTAAATCAGAAGTATTAGAAAAGTATAATTTAAATCAGAAGATTAAACCAGCAGTACATCCCCAACAGGCACAAGAAAGATGACACTGGGGTAGGATCAGCTTCTGCAGTGCAGCTTTCCTTGCTGCCTTCCCTAGGAGCAGCGATGCTTTCTGTGCTCTCGCATCAGAAACACATCCTTGAGTTTTAGTCACATTTACCTTGCATACGGTATTTGACAAGCGGCAAGTCCCCCTGATAGCTGCATTTTGAAGCTGAACAGCTTTCCTGAATAGGATTTTAATTTGGTATCTAACTATGTCACGTTTAAGTGACATTACTGACTTGAGCAGAGCTCTAACTGAGCTTGGAATACGACCCCAGCTCTATTCCCAGTGAACAGAACAGTTAAATACCGAGACGGAGTAAAAAAGGCCTTTTTCTTCCCTCTTTATCTGAACATTGATTTTCACAAAATGGCTGGAGAATGAGGTGGAGAACACCTTTAAAAAACAAATGACACTGCTGTGACCCGCACCGCATGAGGACCCAGCTCTTCCCAAACGCGAGCGGCTGCTGCCATCTCGCGTTGCAGAGCGAACGCGGGGCCGGGCGCCGGCGGCTCCCCGCCGGCCAGCCGGGCCGGGCCGGGCCGGGGCGGGCAGGCACACCGCGGGGGCTGCTGCGGGCAACGCTCCTCGAGGTATGGCACAAAAAATTAGTGAGCAAATGACGTAAGATTCTTTGTGGGTATTCCCGCTGCTAATTCCTCCTTTGTTCACTTCTAGCTTTAGACAAGGTTACTTATTTGACGGGCTGCGTTTCTGAAGCATGGTTTAGCTGCTAAGGCAGCGAGGAGATGGTGGAAGTGCGAGCTAATAACGAAAGGGTGGTGGAAGGGAAACGGGTCTTCTTCAGCCGAATCTGAGCTGCATAGTGCCGTGGCGGTCTTGTGAGGATTGTTTTATTTCTCTGTGCCTTTTTAGTAACCCAAGCAATGTCTCAGGTGCCAAATCTCACTGAGTTAAAAATCTTCACCCAGTGGTTTATGCTATTAAGCTTCTTTTGGTTTAAGGAGGGAGGCTGTGCATTTCACACAGCCACTGAGCACGCCAGCTGGCCCGTGCTCCCATGAGGTGTGTGCTCCTACAGCAGAGACTGGCTCAGCACCACTTCCAGGTGTCATCTCATCCAGAGCACTCACTCAGCCAGGACATCTCCCCGTCAGGCCAGCAGCACTCACACAGGTCCACAGCCCGATCAGACAGGCAAACTGGCGTTGACATTGGAAGCACTCGCCCTGCTCACTCTCCGCTCAGAGCATCACACAGCCTTTCACACATGCATCCTCTTGTGCTCTCATCAGCCCAAACCCATGAGCTTCCACATGCCCAAGGGCTCCTCATCTCCTGCAATCTCACCTTGCAACACAAGGATGACCGATAACTCTGCCCCGCATACCAGTGTCACGCTGTTTCATTGCTCCCATTTTAGCTCTTGGCTTGGAAGTTTCTTTGGAGTAGGGGTCTTGATCCCCTGCAGTTCTGCAAAGTGCCAGGCAAAATGCTAACTGTGATGATAAAGTCTAAAGTTTGAGAGCATAATTGACATGTGCAATAGGCTAGCTAACTTAAATATAGCTGGAGAAATACTGAATTATCTTTTAGCCCTCATTTGTCAAGAGCTATCTCATCTCCTCTAAATATGGGAAAACTGATAAATAACTGAAACCCGTGCTGAGTTTTTTTTATGGCAATCAGTGTATTCATGGCAAGTGGCCCACACATGGTCTTTCTTTAGACACGATAACAGAGTACTAATCAGCAGCAATTATCTACTGGCAAAACCTGACAAAATGCTGCAAATATGCACAAAATAAGCAGTCTGCTTGCCTAATAACTGGACTCTGAAACAAGCTCACAATTGCTATAGATAATCACCTTATAACTAACCATTGCAAGTTCTGACTGCACATCTACAAGCTGTAGATTTTATAGTCAGCAAACGAGTTCCTGGCAGTTTTTACGATAATGGTGATAAAGTAAGAAAAACATTTTTTTTTTTCTTTCCTGGGAAGCAAAATGACACCCACAATATTGGAAAACAGCAGGAGATCAGCGAGAGCTGCAAACAGGGTACAGAATGTTCTTGCCTGTGTTTCTTGGTGCAGGGGAATGAGTTGTGAAGAGACAAGAATAAGGATGGAAAGTCTTGCAAAGCACAGAAGAAGGGTTATGGATATAGTTAACTATCCCTGTCTTTCCTAACAGAAAACTGCTTCTGCAAATAAAGAAAGGAAATGGATAGGAAAGCACAAAGAATGTGTTCGCCGAATCCACATACCTGTATGGTATTTAGGAGTGTGTGAAAAGCTTTGGGCAGAATGCATTACTTTGAGATAAAGCTTGATTAAAAAAAAAAAAAAAACAATGGGAAGGAGGAATTGGATAACATTTTTTTCTGAAGACAAATAGGTCTCTGGATAGGTTTTGTATGAAATATCGCTTGGTTTCTTATAGGAGCAGCTGAAGGGTGAGTCACATATATTGATATCACAAGATACGTGTGTGGGAGGTAAGCCTGGCTCTCGCCTCATACTCTGTGCTTTAATAAAAAACATTATTCACCTGCAGCATATATAGTTTTTCCAGTCGCAGTATGCAGGTGAATTAACTGTGTGTGGGCATCCTCTGTGCACGGTGATAACACAAATAAATGTGAGAAAGGACAGCTGACCACTAAAAGCCTTCTACCCGTTGATGGGGTTTGCCTTGGCCATCAGTCATCACCTTTGTGGTATGGGTTGCTGCTCTCCATCCCCAGATCACTGTCAGTGTTGGTACAAGCCTTTGTTGACCTTCTGGAGCCAACAGTCATGGTAGCTGTGAGTTTGTGTCAGTTATGAGCAATTAGCCAAGTGGGTTATGAATTTAGGTACATATATTAGGCAGATTGGATCTCCCTTTGGAAACCTGTGAAAGAACATCCTTTCCCCCATGTGCGATGAGGAATTTGGGTGCTTTCTTCAAAGGACTAGTTCATTAAGTCCATTAAAAAGGGCTAGTCTCTCAAAGTACAGGCTGCGGCCCATGTTAGATTGACTGGATCCTGTTTGCACCCTTTAATGCCAACCTGCTACGTGACCATGTGAGTTCTCTAGTCCTGGGTTTCCTCAGTTTTCTTTCCCCTGCTTTCTAGAGTATGAAGCTATATATTATGGCCCATATCATAATTCAGCTTAGTCTACTTCCTCTGGTTATTATTTCTGTGGCTATCTAATGACTGGACTTTGACCTCTGTTCAGAGACCTCTGGCTTTCGCCACCAGTRTTACAGGGGAAGGCTGCCTTCGGCCTCCCCATCCTCTTGGCTGCTTTGGTGTCCTGTTTGTGTTCCTCTGTGGGGTCTCAGTGAACTACCCCCCATCAGTTTCTCATCTCTCCAGCTTACCCACGCAAGTACAGAGTCTCACGACTATTATAGCCAAGCCTTTTGATGCTCAGTGAACATCCATGGGATGATACTGCCTGCACTGAGACCGAATTGGCTGTGCATGTCATATCAGATGTACCATCCCCAATGATTTCTGTTTCCTGACCCTTGTTCTTCAGACAGTGTTCTCCAGTTGGTTCATTTTGCAGAAACCACAGCAGCCCTTGACTGGAAAAGTGAGCGGTCTCTTGTCAGAAGTGATTTTTTCTCCTGGGTCAAGCTGGGGTTTCACAAGGTTGCAAAGTACCATAAAGTACCTTTCTGTTGCTGATTACATGACTGCATGCACACCTGGCACTGGTCTGTGCACAATCTCAGGCCATTCATTCCTGAACAGCAGATTGAACTCTGGTGTGTCTCTGAGTCTTAAAATCAGGCTATAGTTCAACAAGCACTTAAAGCCAGCAGAGCTACTACAAGAGATTTTATTGTCCCTTCTCATTCCTACTCAGCCRTTTCTGCCTCCACATTACCTCCTCCCTTGTGTTGAATCCCAGCCCCAAGCCATTCAGCTGCATTCAGCTCTGCTTTTTGCTGGCTGTGATGAAGGACGTGCCACAGGTGACCACAGGTGACCCTGTGGCATCCCGGAGAAACCAGCCAGTGACAGCTTTTGTGCCCTTTCTTCCAGCTGCCAGGTCTTTTCTCCCAGGTGCCCCGGGCTGTGCGTGTCCTCCTGAGGCACCCAGTGGCACCTCTCCCTGTCCCGCAGGGACGTACGGCATCCAGAGAGGGGCCTTACTTCTCTCCTTAAAGTGCTTTGGAGAGGAGATAATCTGAAAAATAAGAAAAGTGAAATATGAAAATGGGTTTTATTACTGTTCCAACCAGTCTAATWACCCCTGGGGCTCACTAGTGCAGAGATACTTAAAAAACTTGTGCTCTTTCTCTTTTCCGGAGGAAGGCACCTCAGTTCTCTGAGAGGAAAGAAATACAATCACTGGCGTCAGCTACGGAGAGAGTGGGCAAGCATCTTTACACTCCCTCCGAGCTCTGGCAATGGACCCTTCTGAGGGGGGGCTGCATGTGGCTGGGAGCAGGGGGGGGCAGGTGGGCCTTTCTCCCCATCATACAATTCCAAGACACCTGTAAGTAACAGTCCCTGGACAATGAAGAAAACCAAGGGTTTCAAGAGCCCACCCAATTCAGAGCACCTTTATTCTGGAAGTTCACCCCCAGGAGTATAACCTGAGTTTTCTGCAGAGGTCACGCTGACTCTGAAGACATGGGACCTGTGCAGCACATTTTCAGATTCCACGGTGGCTGCTGCCCGTCATTGTTTTTTAATTCAGTAAACGGTGGAAATGCCGGGGCTCCTCAACAGCCATATAGACATGACCCTTGGAAAGCAGCAGCATGATCTCTTCCACACCATTACTTTTTATTGCATTCACTGTTATATCTCTGCAAAACAGGGAGACAAAATACCCGCAGAGCTATTTTCATTCTTTGACAGAACAAGTCTGTTGCACCTTGTGTGTGCAACGTGAAGAACATCAGTCATTTAGAGCCAAACTGCAGTTGAAAAGGTCACAGTCACTGTGACAGAGTAAATGAAATGTTTAATTCAAATAGAACATCAGTTACAGTTGCAGCAGTGCTCAAAGTCACTTGTGTTTTCTTTTCTTTTCCCTAAAGCTCAGCAGAGTATGGTACAGCATCAGCCGTAGGTACCCTTATGTTACAGAGCCTTTCCAGGAGGTACTTTATTTTTATTTTAAAGGTTGTATAAACTGAATCGCAGGTCCTGTCTGCAGAACTCTGCCTCGTCTCTGCGGATCGCGCAGGAAGAGAACGGGGAGAAAGGGGGAATGCATTTGTGTTGTTTGTATATATAGTAGCATCAGTCAGAGAGCTAATTTTGGGGTTTTTTTCAGAGGAGACTGGGTTCTTTGGAAAATGTGAGTTTTTCAAAAAGATTTTTCTACCAGAAATGTTCAATATGAATGATGAAGACAGTGAAGAGGATATAGGAAATAGCCAAAGCCCAGGAATAGCCATAGCACAGTGATGGGTACGTGGGAGAAGCAGGTGGGAGTTCCYGGGTTTGACCCTCACCGGGGCTCCACAAGTTGTTTACAGGGAATAAAACAGTTCTGGCTAAAGACGTTACCCCCGTCCTTCATCAGCTGGACCCTGCTCAAGGTCCCTGGCCAGCACTGCTGGAGACCAGCCTGGCCCTGCTCCTGCCCCCGCGGCAGGTACTCTGGGATGGACTTGATGCTTATGTGGACATGGGCACTCAAGCCTCTCCCTTTCTCCATCTTTATCATAAGGATTTAACTCCATCACAGCAAAATTCACCATCAGCAGCTCTATTTATTTATTCATGTGGTTGTAAATAGGAATGGAGAATTTTGTCCCCTATGCTGCGGGGTGAAACTCAGCACCGTAACCTGTCTCAGCTATGGTCACATCCTGCATTCAACTTGGTGCTTAAAACTACCGTAAGCACCAGACCTAAGTGCTAAGGCTTGATCTCACTTTTCATGCCAGCAAAACACATCATCCTAACATATTAAACAGCAGCTAAACACCAAAAGGATACGCCGTCTTTTTGAAAATGTATTAATTGCATCATGACTGTCGGCCTGACAAAGGAGCCCTAGGAAGGCTCTGCAGCACTAGCGCTTTCTCGGCTTGCCAGAGCTTTTATTTAAATGACAACTGGAAGAGCATGAGTGTAAGAAGGTGATGTTCCCTGGGACCAGGCAGAGCTCACTGCACTGCGCTTTGCTGTGGGCTCGGTGGTCGGCCAAGCTGACATGTGTCCGTGGGTGACGCAAAATGTCCACAGGCAAATGAAAATTACGCCCAAAGCTGGGTCATCAAGGAAAAACAGGTGGGCAGAGCGGCAGCCTGGATAGAATGAAAATATGCCCAATACAAAATATGTCAAATTCAGATGTGAATTAGGGGATGATGAAGAAGCGATTGTTGCTGCTGTCCGTGTGGCATTTAGTAGTGACCTATACAGCATCCAGACCAGTGCCAGCTCATTAGGAGCCTGCATGGCTCTCTCAACTCCTGTTGGCAGGGTAATGCGCAGTCTGGATAGGTCCCTCTCAGGTGCTAAAGGCTCCGCTCTAGCTCTGCACAGCCTCACGCTTTGTTGGTGGAGCTGACCCGCACTGGCTCCTGCTTGCCGTGGGCTTGGGGAATGCAAACAGGCTGTGACTCAGCGGAGGCAGAGCATCTCCGTGAGCCCTGGATAAGAGGCTGTGAGTTTCAGCAAACTGCTTGAGCCTGAAGTTTGCTGCCTGAATCCATAATCAGGCTTGTGAGTGCACAGCCTGCAGTCCAGGGTCTGGTTCGACAGGAGCATCCATGAAAAGGGCAGAAGGGAGGGCTCTGCTTCCTTCAGCTCCCCAATTTTCTCAAATTGGCTTTGCAGCTCAATATAAACCTCTGTGATTTTAACACTGGCTGGTTATCCGTGCTTCTCATTTTTGACATGCTGAGGCTGTACATTTCCTGGAAAAAAATGACTGAGGGAAGCAGAGCTGCGGCAGGAATTTGAAGGTTTAGTGATTCGAACACAAAAAGCCCTCTTCTCCCAGGCATGCCTGCCAAGTTCCCGGTTTCAACCTCTGATGCCGTTACTATTAAATTACAGCCACTGAAGCGGATCCTGAATTGGTGCTCCCAAAGACAACAGCAGTTGCTTTGCTGAATGGCAGGAGTCCTAATAGCAGTCACAACAATCACAGGAACAGCAAGATCTCTCTGTTGTCTCTTTGTGGATGTCATCTTGATTTAGGCTCCAAATGTCACTGCAGCAGAGAGTTCCTTGTTTGGTGTTTCTCCCTGCTAATGTACTCATAAAATCAGTTCCTTTCCTTTCTCTTCATGCTACACCTATTTCACAACTTCCCAGTTATAACTAGATTTCGTGTGTGCTGTATTTATGTGTGACTTTTTTATARGGTGCTTGTTGGCTCGAGTATAAAAAGAGCTTTGGTGCGATTGCGAATGTTTAGTGTGTGTTTTGTATGGGACCACTCAGAGCAGAGAATTTGGGGAAATAGAGGGCTCAGATAATGAACCCCCAGTGTGGGAGCGTGTAAGGAGCCAGAAAGATCTTGTAATTAAACAGCACAGGGAAATCATCCGAGCAGAGCTGGAGAGCCCTTGGAGCGGCACGGGCAGGTGAAGGCTGCCTGGAGCCCCTGCAATGCGGTGAGCTGCAGCTCTGCCCCTGAAAATCCTGTCCCTGGAGCTTACAGGGGGCTTTCTGACATCGACCCTTATTACTGCTCACTGTGGTTTTCCCCAGCCAAAATCAAACTTTATTAAGGTCACGTGTAATTCCATCCTCTTTGTTCCTTCTTTCTTCGACAGGGCTGGAGGAAGGCTGAAAATAATTTCTTATGTGAAATATGACCTGTTGGCTTTGGACTCCTGTATTCTGATATCTCCTGATCAGCAGTGTCTGATCAGTGCAAACACTTCTGAAAGTCCCTAAATGCTATTCGGATGCTGTTCCTTATTTTCCTGAGCATCTCTGTCACTTCATACCGGTGGGACACACTCATTGCCACAGCGTCACTGCCCTGCAGTGAAACAGATGCTGTTACAGCACACCTTCGAAGTTAGGAAAACATCTTCTTCTCTGCCAGGTTCCTGTGTATACCTGCAGCTGTCTGTTACAGAGGAGGGTCCCTAGGACTTTTATTCATAAATACAAAGCAAGATAAATATAAATATACATTTGTTTCTTCTTGGTGTGACACACACTCAGAAATATTCATCATTCTGCTGTTCTTACACAAGCGAAAAATAGACTGGCTGCAAATCACAGCTAGAAACACAGCTGCAAGATATGCACCGGGGCAAGGCCATGTTATATGCTCACATGGCAAATATATTTGAGAGAAAGTTCCTTGGCTGCCATTCAGCCCCTTTTAGCTGCTGTCCCACAGAAGTGATATAGGTCCCTCTTGTGCTGTAGAAAATCACTGTCAATTCTGACCATCTCCAGCAGCCTCACAGCCTTCAGCTCATGTTTCACCCTCCAGTATTTGTTTTTATTTTTGTTTTTATTTTTATGAAAAGCCCTGAATAGCAGTCAGATAAATACTGGATGCAGCATTGCTTGGACGACTGCACGCAGGCCTGGGACAAGCTAGACTCTGCCGCTTCCCGYCTGGGTGATCGTGACTGTGTCACTGTGGTTTTTATAGGCTTCTGTTTCCTCAAAAACTGTTACTTCCTTAGGTAAGTGTTTTGAGGTGTAGTGACAGAAATGGGGGAAAAGCAGGATTCAGGTAAATTCATAGAATCACAGAATCACAGAATAGTTTGGGTTGGAAGGGACCTTTAAAGGTCATCTAGTCCAACCCCCCTGCCATGGGCAGGGACATCTTCAACTAGATCAGGTTGCTCAGAGCCCCGTCCAACCTGACCTTGAATGTTTCCAGGGATGAGGCACCTACCACCTCTCTGGGCAACCTGTGCCAGTGTTTCACCACCCTCAGCGTAAAAAATTTCTTCCTTATATCTAGTCTGAATCTACCCTCTTTTAGTTTAAAGCCATTCCCCCTTGTCCTGTCACAACAGGCCCTGCTAAAGTCTGTCCCCATCTTTCTTATAAGCCCCCTTTAAGTATTGAAAATTGTGAGTTGTGGTTAAACTGTAGGTTGTACACGAACAAATGCAAAACTGTCTTTGCATCAGGCTAGCTAAAGCAAGTGTTGTGTAAGGTATGTTATGAGTAACAGCAATATAGAAAGCAGAATAAATCCGTATGTGGTGGATGTGTGCAAGCAGTCTGTCCTCGTGTAAATCTTTCTCAGGAAAGTCTCTGACTCAACAGAAGGCCAGAGCTCTGTAATCATGTTGTATCTAGTAAAAAAGGTAGAAGTGCTGAACCTAGAGCTTTGAAGCTGTCTGGGGGTCTAGCTTATAGACTTAGGGAAACTGAGTCCGGTAGCATTTTTGCATCTCAAATAATAAATCCACAGCCCTTTATGGTGTATGCCTGTAAGTGATGGCATTATATTAGTTCTGTTGCACAAAATGCCAGTCTTTTGTAAGTCAACATAGTTTCCTTCCTTAGAGCAGGAACTTCGCTGTGTACCCAGGCAAAACCTATCTTCAGAGTGATATTCAATGACACCGTTTGGGAGCCTTCAGCCAAACGTCGCCCTGAAAACAGTTCTGGATTTGCTTAAAACTAAAGCTGTTTGTACTTTCCTCAAGAAAACGATACATTTCAGAGGCTGTTTCTATCACTGATTGGTATTTACTTACCTTAATCTTCCTGATGAAATGGAAGTCAGTGGTAAATATCTAACTTTGGTAGATCCTTTGAGCCCGTTTATCTCCAGTGACAATGATGCTTAGTCTGATGAGGTTAGAATCGGCCATGTAACTTCTGGATGCCAAAGTCAGGGCAGAACACCACCACGCTCTTTACATGAGGGACCCTGATGGGCAAAGTACCAAAATTGAATTCCAGTAGGGAATTCACTTTGAGGCTTGATTTGTGTGGGCATTGCTCAGATATGAGAGTAGGTCAAGGTGTAAACCCTAAAATAGGCAATAGGGATGAAAACATCTGTATATGCTAGATAAGAAAATTTATTCATTACTAGGCAGCAACTTTCCAGTAAATTATCAACCTAACTTCTGACAGAGCAGAATGAGCTATCATACTAACAGAAACATGTCATAAATATTGTTGCTTTGAGAATGTTGCCTACTTTTTCCAAATCTTTTCCATTTTCTCCCCAGTTTCTCTCCAATCATTGTCAGTGGTAGATCTGGACTGAGAACAGTATTTTTGTTGTTGTTTTTTAGGAAATAGTGACTTTCCTGGCATTATTCTCAATTCTAAACAAAAACTTAGAGCCAGCATGGTGAAACTTCCCATTCAGTAAAAGTTCAGATAGTTTGAGTTAAAACAACAAAATCTTTTCATTGTGATAATGTCATGTATTAGAAAAAAACATTTCCCACAATGCACAATATCTCATTTATTGAATAAAATTGGAACATAAATACAAAAAGCATTTTGACACTGTCAGAACAAGCCAGCTGGACTTTTTCCCTTTGAAAAATGCAATCAAATTGTACTCTCAAAATTTAATACAACTGCATTTTCCAATTGAAGAACTGATCCATCATCTGGCTCTAGCTTAAGCAGTCTGATCCTGCCAATAGGAATAGTGAAAATTGACAGCAATCTAACTGGGTTAGAGTCGCAGAGCTTTGGTCAAACTCTTTCTCTAGCTTAAATTTTTGTAGGGTCATTAATCTCTGGGCCAGGGCCCTGGCTGATGGAAGTCAGTAACCAGCCTGACTTCTTTGAGCCCTGCAGTGGTAATGCCAGGATTAGTGCAATCTATTTGCTCGACTTTAGCTCATGGTCCAGAGAACAGGAGTGTGCTGATCCACAAGAGCTGTGTCGGTGCCCCACAGCAAACACCTTGCCACAATCTGTCATTTATCTGAACTGCAGCAAGAAGATGGTGAAAATCAGATTTCTTTTATTACTTGTGGAAACCAGGAATGGAAATAAATAATTTACTCAGCAAAGCATCTCCTTTTTTGGAGAACCCTTGCAGTGATCTCTTCTTTTCCCAAATCCGATATGGTTTAAATCCATTGCTTGTTCAGTTGTGCCCTCTTTTCTGCCTGACATTTTTGACAAGCCAAAGTAATTCTTAGAGTGATGTTTTTCCCTTAAAATGGTACAAGCTGGTTTTACACGTAGTCCTGCTTTCAGACCTAACACAGAGCCTTCTTTTTTTCACATTTTAGAGAAAGCATAGCACAAAAAAAAAAAAAAAARCTTTTCCATTAATTCCACCATGTTTGCTGCTCTCCGTCTTCCCTCTCTGAAGTAGGATTGATCCTCCCCTGCCCAGGATGCATAATGAGCTCGTTGCTCCTGCATCTCCACTCAGCAAGTTCTTCCTGCAAAGACATGACAGGTCAGTGTCCTTGTGTTGTTAATCCATTGAACTAACAACTGAAACCTGGGAGGCTTTTTAGCCAATTATAAATGAGCAAGTTATTAATGATTAAAGTTACTCAAGCATGACTTTGTATTCCACCCTTCAACCCCACTCCCTTTTGAATAACGTCATCATCAGATAAAGAAAAACCCTGATACTGAAATTGTACTCACAGACTTTGGCAGAAATTTAGAAAAAAATCTAATGCTTACTGACTCTCTGTTATGTAGAAATTGAATTGTTTTTAGAGCAACTTGTTACCTGATAAATGAACCTCACCTGAGATGAATCCAGAGCCTTGCCTTGTTATTTTCCAGCATGCTGTTACAGACAAAGAGAAAATGAAATTCGTATCCTCAAAGGCGAATAAGCACACCAAGGTCAAGGGGTTTACGTTGCATTTCTCACCTAAAAAATATTATTGCTGTTCACTGAACTGCTCTAGACACCTTCTTACAGCAATCAGACCAGCCCTGTCTAAGCGGTGGGTCGTTCCCAGTATGACATGACCCGAGTGATGCTCTCCTAACCCCTGAGCATGGTACGCTGACCAGAAGGACGCACCATCAGGGGCCTGGTGTTTTGCTAATCTCCTCAGGCATTTCATGGTTTTTCAGAGCTCACGAAGCTTGAACAGCTTCACAGTCATTTTAGCTATCATTTAAGCACATGGTCTTATTTCATGGTGAATTAAATTTTAGGTTTTTCTAGCAGAAGGAAAGCAGCAATCATATATGATCTTCCCGCAGCTATTCCAGGCATGTAATAGCTGAAATGTGCTTGAAAGAAGAGGTCTTGGTCAATGCGAGGAATTTTAAGACACCTTACCTAAGTTAGAAGGTTAGTCTGCAGACTCCCCAGGTAATCAAGGGAAAGAGCATCCTGAGAGCAATTCAGAGCAGGAACCTAAATTKGACTAAATTTAGGATGTCCATCCTTCCTACCTTTCTCTCCTACTGGCAGCCCAGTTTCCCAGCTTAACTCTGGCTTGAAAATCTCCCTGTCAACATTTACTTCTTGAGTGTAACTCACTGCAGTTTTTTCTCACCACTGTTCATAACTCTGGGCAGATGACAGGGCTTGTGATGCAAATAATTCCTGATTTTTTTTTTTTTTTTTTGAGGGATCTGCACTATTGTAAGTGAAAATATTATGTAAAGCAACCTAAAGACAGAGAAATCACTACCAACCAGCACCCCAGTCCAAGATACCTTCCTGTCATTACTCAAGCAAGAGGGTGGGCATGAGTAGCACAGTTTCTTATTGCTTGTTTCTTGTTGTTGGGTCTACAAAGATTTTCACAAAATTCTCCCACATCATGGAGGGAGCAATGRTCCTGATGTTTCATTTGTATTGCAGCAATAAAAATCAACACCAAGCATAAAGCTTTTATGTTGGATTTTACTTTTGGCACATCCAAGTCTGGCTAAACCAAGCAAAACAAAACAGAACTGCAGGGAAGCATCTGCCATTTCCCCCTCATTCGAATGTGTCCCATAAGAAAATCTGGTAAGTAGCTTCTGCAAAAGGTTGTTTGAAATAAGACATTTTAATGAAATGCCATAGAAAGTGGTAGAAGTAATTCCTAATGCAGAGATCTCTTTTGTTCTATTATGCATTGATGAGGGAATTTGCATGATCATTAGGGGATGACTGAAGTTTGGAATCTTTTTAATGAATATTACATTCCCATCTATTAATGGGAGGAATGCCAGTAAATTCTTCTTGTAGCAAATTTCTGCCATCTGTGTAACTTTTCCCTAGAGCATTACTAGGAACTAAGTCAAAGAAGGCACCTAAATAGTGCAAAGGAAGGAATTTCAGCAGAGTACAAAGTAAGACCTAACCAGGTTTCCATGTAACTGGTATCTTCTCTCTTTGGCAGTTTTCTTCTTTTCTTTATTCTTTTTCTTTCTCTTCTTCTCTTTTTTGTTTTCCAAATTGCCCTATACTTCATAAGTTCAACTGACCTGTCTTCACACTCTTTTTGTTTCTGCCTTTCTGAAATATCATCAAACATACAAACTTCTTCTATTATATTCGCTGAAGCATATTTGACAGAAAAGTTGGCATGGATAAGTAGATAAAAATAATCCAGTCAGTTCTGCAATAGTTTTCTACTTCTTAGGCTCTACAATTTTCCAATATATTTATAGTTTAATTAAAGGAAGGCCAGATGGACTACTCACCAAGTTTTCAAGGGCATGGTTATAGTTTCAACCAGAATTTCATGTAAAAACACAAGTTTGTTTCTTAACTGAAGTATTTATTTTAAAAAGATAACTGGTCTTGATTAAGAAGGGTCTGAGCAACAAGTACTTAATCATAGCATGTACCAACTAGACCTGTTTAGAAAATGTTTCCCTCCCCTTTAATTATTTTAAATCCTGAAATCAGTGTGATTTCTTCTCAGAATGCTTCTGAAAGCAGCTCCCAGTACAGAAGTTGTGATTTGCTCGAACTCACCATAATCAAATCTGCTTAATTTATATCTTTCTTGTTAAACTAGTCTCTCCCTTTTTATTGAGAAGCTATATACATCATGAGACCTTTTTGCAAAGGAGCATAATGCAAGATGTAATCTTCATAACAACAGGGCAACATGGTGGTAAGTAGAACCACAAAGGCATTGAACAGCATATTTGCACTGAAAATCAGTCTTGGCTGAAAATTGAGTATTTGGAGTATTAGATGATTTTGGTAGAAAACATTAAAATTTCCATAGAGAAAACTTTTTGTTTGCAAAGTCATTTATTTAGAAAACAAATGGAATTACTCTATTTTCCATTATTTTAACTGGCAGTTTAATTAATTCTTCAATTTCTTTTTGAAATTCRGCCTCCAGCCATTTGATATTGTTGTTACAGAATGACCTGCTATTCCTTTAGAAATCTTGCTGTTATTTGATATCTTTCTCTTTTAGATATTTTTAACCATTCTGCAATATTCTTTGGCTTTCAAAGGCTAAATAAGTTCATTTCCTTTGGTTTCCTCTCTCCAGGTCACAAATCCTTCCTACAGTTTCCCTGAATTCTTTTTAACTTTCAGAATTCCTTATGGACTGTTTTCTGTGAGAGTTTTTCAAAACTTTGCTTTCCCTTTCAAGCATACTTCTAACACACTCTTTCTTCTAAAGTCAATGTGCAGGTTCAAGAAAACAGGAATACATCTGACTACTTAATTAAAATGGCTCACCACCCCCTCACACACCAGAAGCAACCCTCCTTCTCAGGTCTGATGTCAAAACTGCACTGAGCCTGTCTGTCCCTTGGGCCTATGAAAATGACTGAAGTTTCAAATCCTAACCTTTCAATTGAAAGGATCAGAGCTAAGCAGGAGCATGAAGCAGGCTCACCAGGTCTCCATTGATATGTATGATGCAGGGCAGACAGTGTTCCTCAGGCAACAAGAGAGCTCCATACTGTGGGTGCATGAAGCTCATGTCGGTCACGCCACAGCCAAAAGACCTGTGAACAATGCCTGAAAATGCACTGCATACTCCTACACAACACGTTTTTAATCTCTTTGGCTACTCTCCATCTTCTGGGGTTGCAAAAGAAGGCAGTGAGCTTTGCATGACCTTGCTTTTCCTGATTCATGGAGTAACCATGGCTCCCACTGGAGATTTGCTACTTACCAAACCCAGAGTGCTTTAAATGCTGTTGGTTATACAGGCCGGCAGCGACGAGGTTGCGGAGAGAAGCCCAGAAGCG